>RPOG01002899.1:0-77429 GCA_008086565.1 Thalassoma bifasciatum
AAAATAAAAACATGCAAGTCAGTCTGAGGAGCATCTGCTTTGCTCACAGCTATTTTAAGGCTTGATTATCAGTTTTCTTTCCCAACCGAGGTACAGCTAGGACGCGGCTTCCCTCGACAGAAATCCTTAACAAATGAGATGGACATTGATACAAAGACAACAGAGACACAGAGAGAAATGAGACTGATCCCAGTGACGGTAGAAGACGAAAAGAACAAAGTGAGGAAAGCCAGAATCGGTACTTTGACTTAAAATAAAAACAAAAAAATTCACAAACATAGCCTTTAGAAGTACATCTCAAGTGTTTGTTTTGATTTAATTCGCTTCTTTCATAGACTCTGTGATTTTTCTTTCTCTTTCTATCCTAGATTAATTCCCTCACTTCATGAAGAAGTACTGTAGCAGGCAGGCGATGAGGATGGAGAAGCCCGCGAAGACGCACACGATGAGAGCGGCGAAGCGCTCGTCGCTGGAGATCAGGCCCGCCCCTTTGCCCGCTTCCACCGTGCAGTGCTCCCCCGACGACGCCAACTCTTGGCGGCGGAGCGTGAACAAGGAGGAGGGACTCAGGGGTCCGCACAGTTCCTGGCACGAGTCCTGGCAACGGCGGCAGGCTCCCACGCGGAAACGATAGTCTGTGTTGCCCTGGAGGCCAGAGATTTGGAACATGCCCTCCTCCCCCTTAAAAACCTGTGAGATGAAAGAAAAAAATAATTAGACCAAGTTTGAAAAGCAATTTATTTAACATGCAATAAGTTAAACTTGACCATATATATATTTTTTAATTTCCTTGTCTCATTGCTTTTTTTCTGGACTTACTAATTTTCTTGTTTTGGTTGTTCTTCACTTTCATTAGTCTTTGCTATTCACATTGTGACCAACTTTATTATTTTTGTTAGTTACATGATATGCCAATGCCAGAATGCACATATTCATTGAAACAAGAGGAAAAACTTTTGTTGATTAATGGGCAAAAATGAAATAAAAAGAGCGTTATCTTAAGATAAAGCCTACGAGGCTCTCAAACTAGAGACCATAAGACTTAAAGGTCTTTTATTGAATATGAGGATAAATTGTCATTCTCAGGAATGTGATCTGCAGTGTATTTATATTTTGTGTTAACTGCAGCTGTTTTGGTGTTTTATTTTCTTTTTTTAGTCTCTTTTTTCCTGTTTTCCGCACGCCACTGTTCGGCACAACTTTGTGTTTTTACTTGACATACTTGAAATTTCTACTCAAGCAATTTTGACATATGCTTGTATGGATCTGAAACTAGAAATAAAGTTTTCAAACAAAAGAAGAATGTCAAGGAAAAAATTGTCATTAACTATGTATATCAACAACAAAGTGTAAAGTGGTTTTCAGAAGAGGCAAGTAGAGTAGGTGGGCTAAAATAATCTACAATTGGATGCATAGATGTTAACATCAAATTTGTGAGCTTATACAGGCTAATACTCCATTTCCTCCAATTGGTTTTCCTTTTTTTTTAAATGGGGGCTTGTCTTGCTCTCAGAATGACAGATTTGAAACCTCTTTCACTTTAATTCCTAGACTAGAATTTAAAATTATTCTTCTGACTTATACAGCTCTTAATGGCATTGAGCCTTCCTATCCATCTAGATCAATGTGCTCTCAGCACACAGGCCTGCTTGTAAGCCTACCGTCTCTAAGGCCCTGTTTACATGACAACGGTTTAAAGGTGAAACACAAAAGTATTGTTACATTTCAGCCTCCGGTTTAGACGGAAACAGTATTTCATCAGACCGAAAATGCAATCTTTTATAAAAAAGCCTTCCAGAGTGGGATTTTTCCGAAATGCTGTTTCCATGTAAACAACAAGCCGGCGCTTTAACTGGAAATGCTGACATCATGCTCAACTGTACGCCTGTACATTACACCCACACTATGCCATGCGAGAACCAAACATCAACAATACTGGACTCCTATTTTGTTCCTATGCTGCTGAATCTACTGACTGCCCTCTAACAAAACGTGTTTTTATTGCACTATTTCTGAAATCAGAGAAGTTTTTAATATAAACTCCAGATGATCAGCTCACCACTTCTTCAGTCTCTATACTATAGTTGTGAAAGTGGCTCCTACAGCTATATCACCATCTACAGTCCTGACAGGTGTATTACAGTGTTTTAAGCCCCCGGGGCCTAAAAGTAGTATGGGAGGTTGAGCCTTTAGTTACCAGGCTCCTCTTCTTTGGTATCATTCACCCTCTCTACTTAAAGGAGCAGACTTAAAACTTTCCTTTTTGGTAAAGCTTATAGTTAGAGCTGGATCAAGTCTGAACCAGGTCTTAGTTTTGCTGCTATAGGTCTTGACTGTCGGGGAAAACCGACACACTAGGCTCCTGCTTCCCTGTTTCCCTTTCTCCTCAATCTGTCAGTCTAACTTTTACTTAATGCACTTTTTACTTGTATCTCTCTCTCTGTCTATTTTGTTTGTGTTGTCGTATCATGATGGGTGAAGATGAGATAAGACTTCTTAATAAAATCTCATAATATCTATTAAAGTTTATGGGTCTAGGCCTGTCGATGGTTTGGAAAGTGTCTTGAGATAACGTTTGTTATGATTTGGTACTATATAAATAAAGGTTGATTGATTGAATTCTGTCGTAAAATCTGTTTCCTGCTTTGGTTAAGAGTTCAGATAATCAGAATTCTTCACATCAGCTGTTAATAAATTAATTATCACCATTCAGACTTAAGTGAATACAGGGACCCCCAGACATAAGAAATGTTCCAATATTAAAAGCAGCGTCACAAAGATGAGCTGACAGCTGATAAATCTAGCAAACATGAATCACCCTTTCCTAAACAGACACACAGACACACAGCTGTGGTTTTTCTTTGCTGGTGAGTATCAGCGTTGGCTCCCTCCAGTGATTCAGTAATCCAATAATAGAGAGTCAAACGGCGCTGAAGACAAATGCTTTTTGTCTGCCGCTCTGCTGATTCCTCCTGCAGCTGAAAAATCAATCCCATATTTCCGAGTGGAACAAATATCTTTTTGTGTTGTAATTCTCGTTAAAGCCCTTTAGTGCGTTCAATAAATACTCCTGGCACGGCAGCTTCTCTGTGTGTCTCTCGAACAAGCAGAAAACAAGCAGTATGTGAAATAATGTGAGATTCTGCAATAAGGGCTCCTTATTACCTTTAACATCAACTCACAAATGAATCTTCAGGGAGAAAATAAAACATCCTTCCAGTGTTATCAACACTTCCACAAAAACAAAGATACCTACAGAGGGACTTTGACTCACACTTAAGCTCTGAGTTTTATCCTTATACGACCTGTTTTTGAGTTTGTGTGTGAGTGAGAGACAAACCTGTTTGTATTCTGACTCGCGCCCCACCAGCACCTGAAGCACGTAGTTCACAGGGTCTCCTCTCATTGGTGGGATCGTCTCCCATGTGACCTCGCACACGTTGCCTTCCAGCTGATGCACTCTGGGAGCTGTTGGAACAAACATGACAAGAATTCAACCAAAGACAAGTGACACAATTTTGAAAAAGCCAGGGGTGAAAGTAATTAGTTACAAATACCTAGATTACTGTAATTAAGTAGCTTTTTGGGGGTACTTGTACTTTTATGAGTAAATTTTCTAGTCTGCACTTTTACTTGTACTTAAGTAATCATTAAGCCATGTAATCTACTTAGTTACTTTTAAAATCATGGTTGAGTACTGAGTACAATTTTCATTAATATCTAGACCAGTGATTCCCAACCTGTGGTTCGTGGCCCCATGGTGGGCTGTGAAGGTATTGCAAGTGGGCCACCAAATCATCTCCAAAGTAGTTTGATTTTAGCGGAGTGCAATTCTATGTAGATACAAGATGCAAATAAAGAAAGAAAGATACAAATATATAGAATAATGTTTTGAATGTTAAAACTCAGTTACAAACTCAGTTACGAAACTAAAAATGTTCAGATATTCATAAATAAAAAATGTCCACTAAGAAGGTGTGTTAGTGGCCAATGGGTCACATGACCCAACTAAAACTTAACAACAACCCAATACATGATAAAAGTATGTAATAAAACCCTAAATGTAATAACTTGTCAAAAAACGTAACAAAAGTGATGAAACCCAACAAAAGCCAAAATGTAATTTTGTTTTAGGCTCAGAATCTGTTACATTATTGACCAGTAATTGCATTTTGTGTAGTTGTTACTGATGGTGTTTTATATCCTCTGTATTTATAGGGTTGGGGGTGGGCCGCAAACATTTTTGAGACTTAAAGCTGGGCCCTGAGTCGGAAAAGGTTGGGAACAATTGATCTCGACCTTCTATCTGCATTTTTGTAGCCAGTAAGGTTATTTGATAGCAAACAAGCCAATGAAAACCAGGAAATATGGATAAAATGGATGTTAATGATTGATCGCTAATTGATTTTGTGTTAAGAATTTAACCAGTTAAAAATGTATTCATGGATATTCTATCAATAGTCGTGGCAGCAACTGCACCTCATCTAATTTTGTTTTTTATCTGCCTGAGACCTTTGCTGAATAAGGAAATAAAAACTTAAAATGACAAAAAGAAAGACAAAAAAACAACCAATGAAAATGAGCGAAAAACACTTGTTTTCTATCTTATCAGTTATTGATGATTATTGATCGTTGGCGTTTTAACTATTGGTAAAGCAAAACACAAAATTTAGAGCCCTATCTGGAGAGGTGACAGTGACATCACCAGTTAAAGTAACTAGTAATCTGTAGTTTTTTTTGATGAATACTCTGTACTTTTACTTGAGTATTTTTCTAACACCAGTACTTTTACTTGTGATTGAGTAATATTTTAGCAATGTAACAGTACTTGTACTCGAGTTCAGATTTTCAGTACTCTTTCCACCACTGGAAAAAACAAACAAACGACTTATGTTTATTTGGATTTTAGATCTGCTTGAAATAGATTCAAACTTATCAAAAAAAAACAGAAGCGCAGAAAAAAAACGAGGTCATTACTCCTCTTGCATAACAGCGCCTAAAATTAAAAGCTGGTAGGAAACGACTAATATCTCTCTCTGAATCCAGCGTTTTTGCTTTCACTGTGTGGGCACTACATGTCACCGTTGTTATTAGACACAATAAATGAGTGAGTGCTAATTTTGTGTCCCAGAGATGATGATTGTTAGCACAGCGACAGTTTATCCAGGGTATCATTATGTAATTTTCACCAAAAAATAAACACCAATTATTTTCTCTGGTTGCAGCTGAAACACTTTTACTAAACTCTGCCTTGATGTCTACTCTTCTTTAAAGCCCTTCTGCCTCCTGAGCTTGTGTGCTGAAGCCTTACGAAAGTTTTATAGAGGTGATAATGTGCCAGTTTATGGATGTGTCGATGCTTCGCTGCACGTTTACACGATCACATTCCCGTTATATCACCTGAGAGGATACTGTTTACCGGGATTGCTGTGGCTAAACTGAGCCTGGAGGCGATAATCATGAAGAGGAACAACAGTAAAACACATCTGCTTAAACAGCTCAGATGAAACAAATAGACTTAATAGTTGCAGTTACTTTCAGCAATGGCTTCAGTCTAAAACTGTTTCATTATTAAGGATTTTGGTCTTCACCAGATAGAAGATACATTCAAAGAAACTTCCATCCAGTGAATGCAAAATGTAATGGCGCTTTTCCAATACAATTCCAGCCCTACTCGACTCGGCTCTACACGGTTTGGTTACCTTTTCCACCAGCCCGACTACAGACTCACGGTGGGCGTGGATCTTATAACACAGCTGCGCAGAAGTGAGTGCATGTCATCTATAACGCGACACAAACATAATTTTGTACTAACATATGTGCCACCGTGGTCTTTAAAGGAAAAAACAAAGCTTTTAAAAGATTTCATTAAAGTAATACAGCGGCTCAATGTCGGGCGTCATGACAACGGAGGTCAACAACAGCCATGTGCTGCTGCACGTGGAGGAAAACGAAGGAGCTCATCTCAACTCTGACAAATTCAATGTAAGCAGCTTTTTAAAAGGTGCAATAAAACTATTTTTCACTTTGCCCAAAAGTTAACAAACTAAAACTTTGCTTGATTTTCAATAATCTTAACCTCTTAAGACCTGGCGTCCACATATGTGGACAAAACGTTTCTGCCTCTCAGACCCATGAAACTTTATTTTTTAAAACTTTAATCTCTTAGCTACATTTAGGTACACTTCCCACGTCATCTTATGGTGATATGACTCTACAACCATTTCAGAGAGGAAAAAAAGTGTAGTTATGGACAATAACACTTATATCTAAAAGCTAGTAGCTAACTAATAAGACTAAAAAAATAACTTCCCCTACAAAGACCAATTTTATCTTTTATTCTTATTAGGTCTTACTGATCCAAAATAGCAAAGAGAAATAAAAAATGCACCCTAGGAAAATGCTTGGGTCTTCAGAGGTTAAACTAGCTCGGTAGGTAGCTGGAAAAACAGCATTTGTTTCAGTATTTTTTACCTTTGAGGGCGGGGGGAACAGACTTGGTGGTGCAGAAAGTGTGTGTGTCAGAGAAAGGACCCTCCCCGGCGTCACTGATGGCCTGTATTCTGAAGCTGTAGCTGCTGGACTCCGTCAACCGCTGGACTTTGTAGGTGTGGCTGGGACCACGGTAGATCGTCACAAACCTGGACAGAGGGGAAAAAGAGGAAAAATGATGAGAAAATGCATAGAAAATGGGAAAAAAAAGAATCTTGGGGTCCAATCAGACAATGTTTGGGACTGGAATGGTGACATGAAACTCCTCATGAATGAAATCAAACGTCATGAATAAATCACATCCAATGAGTTTCTATCCAAACAAAGTTCTGTCACTTCAAATATTCGCCTTTACTTTAAGTTTTACTTTTATATGATGCTCACAGAACTTTCTCTATAAATAAAGTTGAGTTATAGAAGCTTTATCTGCAGCAGAAGTAGTATTCGAGACCTTGAGGAGAAGCAGGGATACCATCAGAAAGAAAGAAAGAAGACTACATCCCAACAAAGATAGCTGTGATTTATAAACACACAGGCCAAATAATGACAGGCTGAAGTCACAGATCTGATAAAAACAAGCACCAGAGAAGTTTCTTGATGGCTGGAAGGACAGATTGATCGGCTGGAGGAGGGATGATAAGTGAGCGAAGGACTGACTCAAGGAGAAATGGGGATTTGAGCTGGAAAGCGGTTATTTATCAACTCTATCGGCCTTGCAGCGAAATAAGGTAGAAGTCAGAGCGTTGGGGGCAGTGAGGGAGGAAGACAAAGGTGACGGGGCCAAGTGAGAAGATAAGGAGCAGAGATAGGGAAGGAGAAGTTAGAGGAGGATATGAAGGGAAGGAGAAATATAGGAGGTAATTATAAGAGTGAGGACAGTGATGGAGGAGCTGTGGTGTGAAGGAAGGAGGTGAGAGAGAGAGAGAGAGGTCACGGTTTAGTCGAAGGCTATAACTCTTGATGAGCTCTTTATGTAGCTGCATTATAGAGAGGTGATGTGTTTCTCAGGCTGATTTATGATGCTGTTAATCCTTCGCTGTCCTGCAGAGCCTTACAGTGAACACACACACGCTCACACACATAGAGCTGCAATATAGACAAGAAAAAGCTACACGTCTGTTAACTCTTCAGATAAGAATATAATAAGCTGCTTTGGTAACACTTTTCTATAAGGGTCCTTTAATAAACGTTAGATCAGTGGTTCCCAACCTTTTCCAATTAAGAGCCGAATTTTAAAGCTCAAAAATGTTTGAGGCTAAACTCCAACCCAATAAGTATGGTGGCTATATGATACCTTTGTAGACCATAACAACACAACCCAAAATGTAATAGAAAACGTAATAACTGGTCAATAATGTACCAAATGCTAAGCCAAAAACATAACTTTTTGCCCAAAATATAACAACTTTTTATATTTTGGGTTATCCATATCCTTTTTGTTATATTTTAGGCTCAGCACTTTTGTTACATTTTCGACAAGTTTGTAAAAATTGTGTTTAACCTCATTAGACCTGGCGTCCACATACTGTATGTGGACATTACATTTCTGCCTCCTAGTCCTCTGATGCATGAATTATGAAAGTCAGTGTCAGGATTTTACCCTTGAGTGTTTTTATTTGTCTTAAAGCATGAATAAAAGTTTTCCATTTTTTTTTCAAATATTAATAACTGAGCATTCAACATAAAACAGTGTGAACTTAATGTAAATATGACTTTTTGTTCTTTTGTTTGACCTCTTTTTTTTCTTTTTTCTTTGGTATTTTAATGAATAACCTTTAAAAAAAAAAAAAGATATTTTTGGGCTTTTCTGCCTTTAATTTGATAGAGGAGGACAGTGGATAGAGTAGGAAAGGGGGAGAGAGTGGGGAATGACATGCGGGAAACAGGCCACCCGCTCGAGGGCAAACCTCATGGTGCGCGGCCATATCCACTAGGCCATCTGCGCCCTTGAATAATCTTTTTTTAATGCTTTGCAAAACTTTTTAACTCTCCTTCATCCATTATAAGCATTTTCACCCTCAAATTTTTGTCTATAACATGTTTGAAAACATATATATATGTTTGGAAAAAAAATTGAAAACATGTTCTCAGGCCCTAAGAAGAATAAAAATATCCTGACACAGGCTAATATGAATTTCCACCATATGAACCATTGAATTTAGGAATAAATAACTTTTAAATAGGTGTCCACTGTACTGACCACTATGCACCACAGGGCTAGACCCATGAAACTTCTTTTTTTTTTTTAAACTTCGCTCAACGAGCCACATTTAGGGACACTACCCGCATCATCTTTTGGTGATTTCACAACTTTACACCTATTCCCGAGAGAAAAAAAGTGTTGTTATGAAAATTAACACTTATAACTAAAAACTAGTATCTGAATAATAACACTAAAAACACAACTTTTTGTACAGAGACCAATTTTTAGTTCTATACTTATAAGCCTTTACCGATCCGAAATAGCAAGAAGAAATAAAAAATGCAAACTAGAGAAATGCTCGGGGCTTAAGAGGTTAATTACATTTCTTATCATTACATTTCAGGTCGTCGTGATGTTAAAACTGAGGATTATGAATTTTTTCAACCGGGATAATAATTTTGTTTCAGGATGATGACCTTTTTTTCCCCTTAGAAACGTTTTTTTTTTTTTTTTACCCCACAAACTTTCGTCTCTCTTAGATTTTAATCACAGCATTAACACAAAGTTTCCATAGTAATAACCTTTTTCTCACAACTATGAGTTATTTTTTGCAGTATCACACGGACCATAATCTCAGATAAACAGTGTTTCTTTAATCTAAGAATTATGACTTTATTTAACTTTTGTCCTCACAATTTTGAGCTCAGATTTATAACTTTATAAAATAAGAACTTAAAAAAATGTCAGCAATGATATTCATTTGTACTGGCTTTGCTTCCAGTAAAACATGTATTAAATGGCCCTAATGCTGCTGTTTGTGTGATTTGTAGTTGTGTATTTCCCTCAGCAGAACAAATGATTTTAATCCACAGTGTAACTGCAGGAAGAATCAAACTGGGACCTGAAAGAATAATATTTTCCTAACTAAATAACACATAGTGATTCCATTAATCGTTTTATATTCTTTTCTATTTGATTTTACTTTAATGGGCTTTCCTGGTTTAACTGTGAGCAGCAGACTTTGCTTTGAGACTTACACTTTAATAACAACAATTATTTGGGAGGTAAATGATCCAATTTTATCTTTGTTGCTTCATTATTTCTTTCGCAGGTGGAGTCTTGAATGCTGCATGGCAAACTGGTTAACAATTCAGGGCAAATATAAAAATGAAACAGAGCATCTGAAAGCATCATTTATCTGTGTAAATACTTGCATATATTTGACGTTTTTTATTCTTAAAGTAAATCTATTTATATAGCTTGCTAAAGCCTCGTGCATGGTTTCGTATTGATACGGTGAAATTAGACAAAGAGGGAAGCACAGGCTGTTTTCAAAATGGGTGAGTCGGTTGCTTGCAGGCTGGGCTTGTTGATTGTCCGACTTCTTGGAAGAACTAATGAGTTAACATACAGGAAAAATAGAGAAAAAGGTGGATGAAGGAGTGAGAGACATATGGGTGAGCTGAGCCACAAATGTAGGATAAAAAGGAGGATTGAGTGAATTTAAAAGGATGACATAAAAAGGGTTGGAGATTGATGTATGAGTAAACACAGACAGCGGTGGGTGTGTTGATGTTGATGTTGATGATTATTGTTTTGAAACACAACAGCTTTGCCTTCAGTCTCTTCCACCTGCATCCCATTTATAAAACCATTACATAAGAAGGTGTTTTGCACTGCATTTCCCAGGTTGCCATGACTCCCCTACACTTCCATCACTGCCAGGAGGTATTTTGGGTAAAAAAAAGAAGAAGAAAAGAGCAGAAACCGTAACGAGGAAGCTCACACAGCTTGATAGAGAGAAATAGGTGAAAAAGAAAAAAACTAAGTTAAGGTTTATAGAGACGAAACAACTAGTCAGCACGTATGGAGATCAACAAGTCAAAAAATAGCTGAGGGTGAAAACATCTAAGTCAGGGGTGTCCAAACTTTTTTCAGAAAGGGCTGAAAGCTCTTAACACTAACTCTAATTGACAGCAAAAGTAGACTTAAAAGATGCAATACCCCTCCAAAACACTTGAGGCAGTGTGTTCTGTTTGAAATAATATTTCATTGTTATTGTTATGGCGATAACCATGAGATGAAATTAGAATTTTAGAGTACTTAAATTTTCTTATCATTCCTTAAGTTTTTACACTGCACCTTGTTTTGTCTCCACTCTGCTTGATTTCTCTATTTATGGATGCCTTTATAATTATGTAACCCTCTATCTTCAGATTGTTATGTTCTTTTTTTACTTTAATTTTGTTTTATTTTGTTATGTTGTGGAACAGAAAGTACCTTGCTTTTACTATCCTCATTGAGAGTTTGTATATTGTGAAATGTTCTAAATAATAAAAAAAAAAATAAAAATAAAAACAAAAAACAACAAACCCCCCCCCCCCCATGAGATGACTTTCAGAATGTGTTTTCATAAACCTTCGAAATCAGAGATTTTATTGTTCACAGCCCCACAAAGAGGTGTCAGTGCGAACAAGAGGAAAACAAAGAATTTAGGAAAGAGTGGCACATTTTCCTCATTAGATGGCGACGCTACCTGTTTGAAATAAAACACATGAGACAAAGAAGGACAAGCAGGGAAAACAGCCAAAGTCAAATACACGAATCGACGTTAATGCTGTTTGGCTTAAAAAATGACCCTAATGTCATTTATTGGCACATTCACAATCATATTTGCAGCTGGATATCTAATTTATTTGTTTACCAAGCTGCATATTCATGGACATTCAATACGCTTTCTGTTTTTTGTTTGCCCTCCAGATCTGGTAAAAGCGTCTGGTTACCAGGGCAATAAACTTAATAAGAAGAAATCCTTTACTCTAATAAAGTGTGACGCCAGAGTAAACAGGTTGAATAATTGTAAGTCCTTTTATCTGCTGATAAACAAACACAAAGGATGCACCAGTCTTCCGACCTCTTATCAGTGCAAATGTCTTTCAGTAACTTAAATGTTTTTTCATAAGCAGCAGTGACTGCAGGTAATGAAACCTAAAGCACAGGCTGCTTAGTGGAATCACACATGAGTCATTATCAAACCATCCACTTCATTACAGAGGTAATGGACGTTTGCTTCAAGAGAAGAGAGAGAGAGAAATGTTTTGAGTGTACAGTGATTGTGTGGGCGTCTTTACCAGCTGATCACATCTGAAAATGTCCTTGAGTGTGTGTGTTTTTTTAAGATCTACCTTGGAAACTCTGAAAAATCGCTTCTATTAAACGCTATTTTCTTCAACTTAAAAATACGACGACATCACATTTTTCTCGCTTATTCCTACCTTTTGCTTATTGTATCATTCTCATTATCATTAATTTAAAAAAGTAAAACAGCAACACAGGCTGATCCTTTATGTCAGTGCCTCATCTGTTTACCATGTGCAGCTACGTGCTATATGTGTTTACATGTAATTTCTTTCTTCTGTGCATCTGTCCCATTTTATCTATGTGGACGGGATTGCTAGCTGCATTTGGTGCTCATTTATAACACAACTTGATGTCAGGGACTGTGTTTCATGTGCATCCTGTTTACTATCTGTTTGTATTTCATTAAAAGAGATTTAAAAAAAAAAAAAAAAATTATATTTATATATATGACGACATTATGTAAGTTTTGTAGGTTACATTCCTGTATTAAAAAGCTTTTGCTGGCATTAATCTGTAACGTTGAGTCATGAAGAGCTTTTACCCTCAACCTTGGTGCCTTCAAATCATTTTTTTTTTCAAAATAAATAAGAAAAATGTCTCATATAATTTGAAAAGTTGCTTTACTCCCTTTATATAATTTCTGTATCACCCCGTCTGAGATGACTGAAAGGTGCACCATCAAGGTTGGTTGGATTCAACAATCAAAGCTGTAATCATTGTGGCATGCTTCTCTTTGAATTCAAAAACAAAAGTAACTCAAATGCAGAAGAAAACGCGGTGCATTACTTACATTTTGGTTAACACATGAGGTCAAATTGGTAAATTTTGAAGAATGTTCCACAAACTGTTCTTATTACTGTGGATTTGGGGAATTAATTGAAAAACTTCAGATTATGTCCAGCTGTAAATAACTTCCCCAGTAGAAGATGATTATGGCAAAAATTGAAGTAAAAAAAATGGAGATTGCAGTAAGAGATTTAAGATTAAAAAGAATTTGGGGACAGAATATGGGATTCCAGTATTTGGTTAAAGTCAGAAGTCTGAGATAACAAACTGAATTATGATACTCAAGTCAGAATTCTGACATCAAAGTGAGAATCTGAGATTAAAGCCAGGACTCATTGATTGAATATGATATTCTGGGATTCTTAAAAGAAACTCTAGAAATAAAATCAGAAGTGTGACATTCAAGTAAGGATCTGAGAAAAAAAGAATTCAGAGATTTAATTTGAACTCTGAGATTAAAGATACAATTCTGTGATTAACGTCAGAAGTGTGAAACTAAAGTAAGAATCTGAGACTAAATTAGAATTTTGAGATTATGAATAGAATTCTGAATTCAAAGTAAAATATCTCAGATTAAGGACAGAACCACAGATTACAGTCAGGAGTTTAGTATTAAAAACAGATTTTTTCTGATCAAAATCAGGAAATCTGAGGTTAAAGATAAAATCTCTAGATTAGAAATAGAATTTTGAGATCAAAGTCACTAATAGATATTAAATTCGGATTGCTGACATTAAAGATTTCTGGAATTAAAGACAGAATCTGAGATTAAGGTCATCGTCTGATATCAAAGTCAAAATTATGAGATCAAATACATGAAATTTGGGAAAAAGTCAAAAAAAATAAAACACTTGTTGTTCTTATATTAGGCCAAAACTGAACAAAACATTAGTTTCCCTAATTCCTGTTTGTGAGAGACTGGACATGTGAAATAAAACGTGTGTAATAAAGCTACATTTTCACTTTGTGTCACCTTTGTGGAAAAAGAAAAATCCCCTTCTGTTAATTGATTTTGGCCTGAACATGTTCATTGTGTAATTTCATTGTATTTTATGATATTTTTTGGTTCTGCTTTAGTGCCATGCATTTCCCAAGTTTCACAGTAAGTAAAGTCAAACACAGACGCACGGTCGTATTAAATGACCGTTTCCAAACCTAAAGAGTAAATTAAACTCTCTAAACTGTGAAAGCTGTTTCCTCTGGCAGAGAGAAGAGTGTTTTATTTTGCCTCTGGGTTTGTGTGTGTGTTCGATAGTGTGTGTTTGTCTGAGAGGTTAACAGATCACAGCCTGCAGGATGGGACTCCATCTGTCGCCCGCTGCTCTCCGAACCATTCCAGCGGTGCCGGGGTACGAGAGCCAGCATGATGCCAGCCAAGCTTTAATTCAAACAAATGACACAGCGCCAAGCTGAGTGTCCAACAGGTGGAATGATAAATGAGGCTCACTGCTGTTTTTAGATTTGTTCATCTCTTACTTATTTCAACTTGCATGAATCTAAAATGTGCAACAAATGTTTTCCAATGTACAATACATGTTTTCATTCATTTTGTTCCAAAAAGTGCAATATGCAAAAAAGCAACTTGTTTTGTCAAACCACCATGTAAATAACTCCTCTTATTTCTTATCTTGTACATATCTATTTTTTGCACTTGTTAAAATTTTATTGCTTATTACTTGTTTATTGTACCCATTGCACACTTGTTGTAGTATTTTATTCTATTTTTTATTATATTGTATCTTATTGCTTATTCTATCTTGTTTAATTTCTTGTAAATTTAATTGCCCTTCTCTTCTTATCCCTAATTATTTTTTCTACTCTTGTACCGTGTGATGAGTATCTGGCAACACCAAATTTCCCCGAGATTAATAAAGTAATTCTGATTCTGATCTCTCTTTCTTTCTTGCTTCATATTTTCCCTATACCTCCCTGTTAGAGCTGGAAATATGGCTGAAAACTATATCACATTATAAGTGTTTTATATTTATTCATAGTAGTATTACTATGTGAAGCGACTGCTCACATGTAGACATTAATCATTCCCCAAATAAAGAATAACTTACACAACAGTAATGGTGGGATGACTAAATATTTAAACATTCAATATTTATTCATCTGTTCTGACAAGTGCTTGGCAACATTGGTCGTAAAAATGAGTATTATTATTCTTTGTTTAAGCTGTAGCGTGTAATTCTGTATTTATAACACATAGAAAAGTTAATATAAATTCTATTTATTGAGTGTGGGCTTACATTAGTCATGCCCACCCCTGCATACATGGGCCGGGGCACCCCAGTCTAAAACGTCTGGACACGCCCCTGCTGGTCACAGGTTTGTTATGTTGCTTTGCTCGTTGAATGGAGGGTTCAGTCGCCAAAATAAACTGAGTTACAGTGAAAGACGGGGGTCAACTTTTCTCCAGGTTAAAGCCAAACAACTTCTGAAGCATTGATTTCCATACAGTGTGCCGCTCTCTCTTTCTCCAGATTGAATCAATGTCGATCGCCCATCAGCGACTGTCTCCTTCCCTGCAGCTAATACTTACAATCATGATTCATGATCCATCTATAGCACCAAAAAGAGGTTTTCTTAAGTAGAATAGAAGTGTTCTGAGAAATTCTGATGTGTATTTTAAATTTTCTAAAGCAAAAAATGACGATAGTATCATTTTTGAAGAGCAGCAGGTTTTACGCACATGTGTGAATCGCACCGATAATAATCTTCGGGTGAAGCAAAAAGGATCCTGGCTTTATGAATGTTTCAATAAAAGATCAAAACTTAAGTCCTTAAAAGTGCCAGAGGTTGCAGAGGTGTGGTTCAGGATCAGATCAATGCTTTCTCTATTGATATTGATCATGTGTCTCTCACGATATATATCAGTATCGTTTTATCGCCCTGTCCTCTGTCACCTCCACCCTTCACCTCCTCCTCCTCCTCCTTCACTGATTCTACATATCCTTGTTTTCCTCCTGGTCACTCCCGTCTGACCTGTCAGTGAAACGACAGGTTGATTATCAGACTCCGTACACCGACTGGCTCCAGATGCCCTCTACGTGACTGCTCGCTGGAACATCTGGTTACTGCATTCACAGAAAAAAAACTCCCAGTGGGTGTGTGTGTGTGTGTGTGTTTTATGCGGTGTTGACCATCTGGGGCCGTATTTGCTGAGCTGAGGAGCAGAGGGTGAAAGAGTCTGAGACTGAAGGTGTGCAGGGTGATTTAAGCATCAAGTAGTTTCTTTTTACAGGTGTGGATAAAACACTGATCTCAGTTTGTGTTGATTCGAGACTTCAGAAGAAAAAAGATGGATGGATAAACAAATTCAAATATCCAGTAATTTTCTCTGGAGTCAGACTTTACGCCACCTGTGGTTCTTGTCCTCCATCTGTAGTGTGTAAACGATGTCATCAGCGAGGAGAGCGCGCGTGTGCATGTTGCTGGCATTTTCGCCCCATTTCAGCTTCAGGCTCTGAGGTCCGGCCGCCGAGCATTCCAGGGGGGGCGGGGCTGGAGGGAGGGGGCGTGTCCTCGCCAGCAGGGGCGGACTCGTAGGACTGGAGCCGATTGCATTCACCGCTTGGATCTGTACACTGTTGGCAAAAGAGAGAAAGAGGAGGAAATTCATGTGTTAGAGAACGTCACACGAAACGTCACATTTCCTTGTTTGATGATGCAGAATTTTTTTAAGGCGTGCTGATTCGTAATCTTTTGTTGGGACGTGTCCTCTTTTTAGGTGGTAAAATTTGGTCTGGGGGGATTTTATAAATTTCCCTGAAATTTCTGGGTTTTTCTCAGCTTGTTCCATCGACCACTGATATTCAAAATAAAGCGCTACACTGAGCTACTGATGTTATTCTGATGCATCAACCTGTCATGATGTTGGGCATGCAGAAACAGATAAAAAGATCAAAATTATGGGAACAAGCTGAAAATTCTGGGATTATAAGTCCAAGTTTATGATGATAAGTCAAGATTTTGGAAAAAAGAGTCAAAATAAGAGGACAAAAAGTCGAAATTTCTGGATATGAAGTCAAAATTTTGAAATCAAAGTCTAATAGAGAGTTAACGTTTGTCAAAGAAGTCAAAATTCTGACATTAAGTGTTAAAATTCTGATATTAAAAGTCAAATTCCTGAGATTATAAGTCCATATTTAAAGATGATAAGTCTAAATTTTGGAAGAAAAAGTCGATATGAGAGGACAAAAGGTAAAATTTTGAGATTAAAAGTACACATTTTGGGATAACTAGTTGAAACTCTGAAATAGAAAGTCAAAATTTCTGGATATGAAGTCAAATTTGGAAATCAAAGTCCAATAGAAAGTTAACATTTTTGGAAGAGGTCAGAATTCTGACATCAAGTGTTTAATTTCCGATATAGAAAGTCAAATTTGTGAGATTATAAGTCCATATTTTGAGATGATAAATCAAATTTTTGAAAGAAAAAGTCAAATAAGAGGACGGAAAGAAAAATTTTGTGATATGAAGTCAAAATTTGGAAACAAAAGTCAAATAGAGAGTTAACATTTGGTGAAGAAGTCAAAATTCTGACATTAAAAGTCAAAATTCTGAGATTATAAGTCCATATTTAAAGATGATAAGTCTAAATTTTGGAAGAAAAAGTCAAAATGAGAGGACAAAAGGTAAAAATTTTGAGATTAAAAGTACACATTTTGGGATAACTAGTTGAAACTCTGAAATAGAAAGTCAAAATTTCTGGATATGAAGTCAAATTTGGAAATCAAAGTCCAATAGAAAGTTAACATTTTTGGAAGAAGTCAAAATTCTGACATTAAGTGTTAAATTTCCGATATAGAAAGTCAAATTTGTGAGATTAAAAGTCCATATTTTAAGATGATAAATCAAAATTTTGAAAGAAGAAGTCAAAATAAGAGGACGGAAAGAAAAAAATTTGTGATATGAAGTCAAAATTTGAAAACAAAAGTCAAATAGAGAGTTCACATTTGTGGAAGAAGTCAAAATTCTGACACAAAAAGTTAAAATTCTGACATTAAAAGTCAAAATTCTGAGATTATAAGTTCAAATTTTAAGATGATTAGCCAAAATTTTGGAAGAAAAAGTCAAAATTAGAAGAATAAAGTAAAAATTCTGCAATAAAAAGTAAGCATTTTGGGATAACTGGTTGAAATTCTGTAATAGAAAGTCAAAGTTTTGGGACATGAAGTCAAAATTTGGAAATCAAAGTCAAATTAGAAGTCAAGATATCAAAATTCTGACATAAAAAGTAAAATTCTGGGATAATAAGTCCAAATTTAAGATGAAAAGTCAAAATTAGAAGACAAAAAATAAAAATTGTGAAATAACAGGTAAACATTTTGGGATAACTGGGAAAAGAACGAAAAATTTGGAAATCAAAGTCAAATAAAGAGTGTCTAGATTTGTAAGAAATAAAAAAATTCTGACAATAAAAGACAAAATTCTGGGCTAGTGAGTCCAAATTCAAGATGAAAAGTCAAAAATTATAAGGAAAAGTATGCACACCGAGGTATTGAGTTGTAGTTTCAAGATAAAAATCAAATTTGTTAGATAGTCATCACCTAAAACAAAAAGTCAATATTTCAGGAAAAAAAAAGAGTCAAAATTCTGTCATAATTGAGTCAAACTTTTAGATTAAAAAAGTCAAAATGTTGAAAAAAAAAATAGAATCTTTGAGATACATTTTAAACTTTTAACTGGAGGAAACTGTCTCCCATTAATAAAGTATGTTTCCGTTACAGACAATGTTCTCTTCAAACAAAAAGGAAGTCCTTTAAATAAATGTACAGGATATTAAGCTTCTTTGTCAGGACCTATGGGAACATGAACGTAAAGGGTGTTGTATGATCTTACAAGATTTTTAGACCTGTTTGTCTAATGGTTGAGTCGTTTTCAGTGGAAAGGCTGCTCATCTATGTCATCTCTGACCCTGAGTGCTTCTGTAATCCTCTATTTCCTCTCCCTCGCGTATTACACCTCAGTACACTCTCCAGGATATAAGACATAATTGTGTCAGAAAGATTGGTCCACTTTTTCCTGAGCAAAGTGCTGTGCATGTTTCACAACGTTACGAAAAGCATTTCCTTCTTCTTTAGCCCATTCTAAGAAATAAATCCCTCCTGCTACTGAAGTGTAAACTCTCACGGACACAGAGATCTGCTGCTAATCACAGAAAAACTTCGGAAAATTGATTTATTTCCCCCCTGTTGCCCTCTACTAGGAATCTACCTGCTCTTCACAACCTTTTCTGTCCGTCTGTGTCTGAACACCTGATTAGCATCCTCATCTGCAGCCCTCAGCTCCAGAGCATCACCCGTCTGACATTTAAAACCTGATTCTTTGGAACTGTAACCTTTCGCTGTAGTTCATGAAGCTGGACGAAGACTGAAGAGAAAGGGCGGCATTTGTCCATCCGCTGGATAATGAAGCAGATGGATCAAATTATATAGAGAGATGCTGGAAAAGAACTGAGAGTTCCACAGCCACGCTTTAGATGATGAGCGATTACATTTATTATGTAATGATCTGCATATAAACGATTGGAGCAGGTGCAGTTTTTATCATAAGTGAAGAAAAACTGATTAAATGGTGGATTACCAGAGGTGGATAAACATAACTCCTGCTGCGATATATGGACAGCCAATTAATTAAAGTGGTAATACTCCTGCATCTACATCAACGTATGTGCTGTATTTTCCTCAAAGACTGATGTTAGCCTCTCTTTTAATCACTTAATATTAAAATTTGGGCACAATTTTTCTTTTTTTAAAGTTTTGTTGCAGCAGCTCTCTCTCCGTTCCTCCTTTTCCTTCTCTTTTTAGTTCTATTATTAGTTATCTTTGTATTTGGAGCCTGTTATTACTTTTTACGGCTCATTGCTGCTGCATTTGTTGGCCATGGACACTATATTAGGTTTATCTGTACCATTGATTTTACCATTTTTGTTCCTGTGTCTGTAACCGTGGATACATTATTTACACACAAGCTCAACTGTTGGCAGCCCATAGCATGTTGATGCTAACTGGTGCTAGGCCCGATGTACCCAGCAAGCTGTGGGAAGGAGGCAGTCCAATAAATTGTATCCATTTTTAAAAAATGATTCTCACTGTTCTTGGGTCAAATATTGATATGCGATTAATTGAGATTAGTTAGTTACATAGCCCCTGATCAATAAGATTATTTTTTTTCATCAAGTCTGACTGCAAAGTCAAACACCAGCCCAGTTTTTAACCCAGTGGTGCATAGTGGTCACTACAGTGGACACCTATTTCAAAGTTATTTACTCCTAAATTCAATGGTTCATGTGGTGGAAATTCATATTAGCCTGTGTCAGGATATTTTTATTCTTCTTAGGGCCTGAAAAAATGTTTTCAGTTTTTGTTCCAAATGTATATAGATTTTTAAAAATATTATACACAAGCATTTGAGGGTGAAAAAGCTTACAAACTATAAATTATTCAGTGTTAAAATGGATGAGTTAAAAAGTTTCACAAAGCATTAAAAAAATTATTCATGAAATAACCAAAAAAAAGAAGTTAAACAAAAAAAGTCATATTTACATTAAGTTCACACTGTTTTATGTTCAATGCTTAGTTACAAATATTTGGGAATAAAATGCTCAAGTGAAAAATCCTGACACTGACTTTCATAATTCATGCATCAGAGGGTTAATTATTTTAAGGTCACTGGGCTTTGAGTGTGGTGAGTAAGCAGTTTATTAAAAAAACAAATTTTTTTAATCATCAAAGAAACATATTTGCTAAATCAGACAACTATTATAAGAAAAAAACCTAATTTCCCTTTGGTAACACAAACACAAAGACAGTCTGACACCTTCACTGAAGCACAAACAGCCTCCTGACTGAACAAACATCTGCTGGGAAAATAAGAGATGAATAACATTTGAAATACCCAAGTGCTGTAAATAAGCAGAATTACCATCATTGGCACACGGACACACAACTCGCACTGCTGGAGGTCAACACACACACACACACACACACAGACGCGAAGTGCTCTGCCTCTGTGGCCGCTGTTATGTAAGGGAGCGCTGTGACATGGCTACAAAAACAGCCTCAGAATGATAACAAAGACGTGTGATCGCTCATACCGCTTCAACAAACCTCACCCAGGATAAACTCCCCCCTCGATTCAAAGAAGTCACCACACACTCAGCTAAATGTACACACACACACCATCGAACACACACACACACACATACTTATGTTAACCCAGAATTGCTTACAGAGCCACAACAAAAGTGGCGTCTGAATTTGATTACCTCGTATTTGTTGGCCGATAGTGTCGCAAACATCTCACACCGCTGCTCTATAAACATCAGAAAGGCTTTTACCAGCTATTACATGATAATTTATACAACCAACACTGCTGCTGCTGCTTCCACTGCTTTTACCACCACAACACCTGCTACGACGACAAAGTCCACAAAAGAAACAGGAATCATAAAGCTCCTGTGTAGGTTTTTTATGTAATTTAGTAAAACACTGAAAATGATACAAAAGTCTTTTTCTTACCAAAAACAAAGAAAGATGGTTGTTATAAAAAAGAGTAACACTTTCTTTTTCGTGGTAACTGATGTTAGAAACAGTTGCCTCTGGTTAGGTATCAGATGAAGTGACTTATGCCACACTGCAAAAACAGCCTTTTTACGTTTCCCATGGCGACCATTTTCAACGTGGCCCATATTTGATTGTCAAAAGAAAAGAAAAAAAATCTGCGTATATAGACAGGAAGGGAAAACCCCCCAAAACAATCCAACTGCTTTGTCCACTCGTACGTGTAAGGATCACTTCAAACCACAAGATTCTCACAGGAGCTTTAAAAAAGTAAAGTCTAAGTCTGAAAATGATCCACACAGGAACAGTTTTTTTTCCACAGGCTGATTAAAAATTAAACCTGATGATTGACTTGCAAAAATAATCGAATTGCAATTTATGGTGCGATTATTTTTAGGTTCCCAATCTTATGTGTTGTTAAACAAACACACTTTCGGAAACGAACATTGACATTAATCACAACATGACAACAACCATTGAATTTTTTTTTTTGCTACTACAGGGTGCTATTGGCTCATTTTGGTCATTATTCATTCTTTTTTGCCTCTTTTTGGACCATTTTTTGATACTTTCTGACAATTTTCAAAGTTTTCCGCAAATTTTCTTGACAATATTTCTTGCATTTGACCATTTTTGCTATTTAAAACTCATGTTCATAGCTTTTTCTTAGGGTAATTTTTTAAACTCTTTTTGCCTCTTTTGCACCATTTTTGCAACTAAAAAAACTCATATTTATGGCTCATTCTTACGCCAATTTTTCCCATTTTTTGACTCTTTTGAACAATTTTTTAATACTTTCTGACACTTTTCTGAGTTTTCTGTAAATATTCTTGTCAAATTTTTTTGCTTTTTAATAATTGTTGCCACTTAAAACTCATTTTTATAGCTTCTTCATATGGCAATTTTTCACTCTTTTGGGCCATTTTTTGCTATTTTTTTACAATTTCAAAGTTTTCTGCAAATTTTCTTGTCAAATTGTCTTGCTTTTGACTTTTTTTGCCACCTAAAACTCTTTTCTGAAGCTTCTTCTTGTGGTAATTTTTCATCCATTTTGCCTCTTTGGACTATTTTTTTGCTACTTTCTGAATATTTTCTGCAAATTTTCTTGTCAAATATTTTTGCTTTTGACCACTTTTGCCACCTAAAACTAATCTTTATTGCTTCCCAAGGTAGTTTTCAACAATTTGTCTTGAAAACTCCCTTGTTTATTTTCCTCATGTGCAGGTAGAAAGCGGGGACAGTCGTCATCACAGTACCTGTACTCGCTGTCCGGCTGCAGGCCCGTAACCAGGTGACTCGTCCCTGATTCCACCGTTATGGTCTGTTCATCCACGGTGATGACGTAGGAGGAGATCTCCGCACCGTTGCAGTTCGGCTCGTCCCACTTCAGGAGGAGGCAGGTCGACGGAGAGTGACCCGACTCTGAGGAGGTCGGCAGATCCAGGAGGTTGAGGGAGGAGACCAGGTCAGGGGTCGTCGCTGGGGTCCGGAAACTCACCTGCTCGCTGTACGGACCTGCGCCGGCTTGATTCACAGCCTGAGGAAGACGCAAAAAACACAGCGATAAGAGACGGAGCGAGGTAAATAAGGACAGAGCAGAAGACAGCGGAGTTCAGCTGTAAAACCTGAGAAAGACGAGGGTAAAATCAATCAACTCGAGATGTTGGGACAGATGAAGAGCAAGAGTGAGTACATTAAAGAAAACGACATGAAGAATGGAAAAGGCTTAAAAAAAACAGCAGAGGAGATGAATTTAATCATCCATGAAAGAACATGAGTCCATCTCTTCTGTTGCTGCACGGATTCATATTCACCTTAAGTACCATCAATTGAGCTCCATTAAATCACATTGAAGCTGTAATAGTCGACTTAACCCCTCACAAAAAAAAAAAAAACTGAAGGAGAAACAAGGTCACAATCTGAGAAAACTGCTTTTCAGAACCAAACTTGCCACTTTAAAAAACTTTAAGGAAACTCGAGGTGACCGGTGAAGTGTTTACTTTAGGTCACCACACCTGTAGCGCCAAAGCTTCTTTGTCTTTATTTCTCATTTCTAACCAGCTCACAAAGGGCTGCACAAAATAAAAATAAACAGAAAACAACGTCTCATCAAAAAATAACAAAAAAAGTTTAAAGTTAAGATAACACAAGTGAGGAGACACCAGATTTGAGTGCTCTTATCTAATTATTTATGAATTTATTTATGAATTTATTTATTTTTCTCTCTCTCTTGATCTGACACATCACAAAATGTTTGTGATTATTATTGTTATTATCACTTTTATTGTAATTATCATTATGCTCTCTTATTATCTTTATAACATTTATTATTTTAACTTATTATCATTATAACATTACTATTATTATAATAAGCATCTTATAATTATCTTTATTTGCATTATCAATGCTATTTTTGTTATTGTTTTTATTATTATTATAATTATAATTTATTTTTCTCTCTTTTGATCTGACACATAACAAAATGTTTGTAATTATTATTGTTATTATTATTATCATCACCTTTATTATAATTATCATTATACTCTCTTATTATCTTGGTAGCATCTATCATTTTAACTTGTTATCATTATAATATCACTAATACTATCATTTTATTATGACAGACATATTATAACTTTCTTTATTTTTACCAATAATACTATTTTTATTGTTTTTATTATTAATAATATTATTATAAGTCGATGCAATTATTGCTATTAATACTATTTTTTATTAAAAATATTCCTATCATATTATTATCATTGTTGTTGTTATTATTATGATTTTTATGATTATCATTACTATTTTTTTTTACCTTGCTTTTACTTCATTCATACTTGTTAAAGGTGGATTCACTTGGAAAGTTTATGTCTTATTAATAAACAAATCTTTACAAAAATAAAAAAATGAAAAAGAAACTCACATCTCAAATATTGTTATTGTTTTTATATGACTGAATTATTTGGTTGACATACGTTATTGGGTACAATCTTAATTTCTATTAAACAATGACAAGAGATAAGATGACATTATTGCAATGACAGTTTTATTTCATATTATTCTGCTCAAAAAGCTAAAAATATTAATCACTTTCAGAAAGCAGGGACCACTTTTTGTAGAATAAAAAGCTTTAGGCAGGATTTGCAGTCTGGATTTAATAATTCATCTTAGCAGTAAACTTTCTCTAAACTTTGAGAGTCTATGAAGAAAAATGATCCCTTAGTTCTGCTTCTGATTTGTTATAATGAGGTTTGAAACCATGAATTATATGAGGGTCTGTCTTTTTCAAGTGTCCTCATAAAACAAGTGTCTGCGCCTGCAGTTCTTCATACAGGTACAAGACGTAAGAGTCACACAGAGTTCAACGCTCTCCGTGCTTCATGTGTGGCGTTTTTCTGGAGTTCCTCTAAGAGCTTCATCCGTCCTCTTGTTATTACGCACGAACACGACCACACACATGCAGGAAAGCATCTACGACGACCTCTTTCTGACCTCCAAACTATTAATGAGCGCCGTAAAGAAGCCAGCCATAAAACATGATGTTATTGGATTCGTGGCTTCTGAAGGTTCATGAGGAGAGAGAGGAGATGAGATAGAGCGAGCATGACGATGAGAGAAGAATGTTCCGCATTAAGATTTAGGACACAAATAGACAGTGAAAGCTTTATGATTATTAATTCTGTCTGTCTGTGCTTCTGTGAATGTTTGTCGCTCCCTCGGCCAACATTAGAATGCAAATGTTTCATATTTGTCTGAATTTGTGTCCTGACAGAGTGGATCCAATTTAAATTTAATTATTATGTCGATGCCTGGACCCGCAAGAAAAATTCAAAACATTGGCTGTTTTCCAAACCGCCTACTACCTACGAGTATGACTGTTTTGTTGGACCTGTTTAGGAGCATACTACTCTGGATTTCTGTTTCAGAAAGTGCAACTCATTAATTTTTTTCTTGTGTTTAACTTTTTTCATAAATATAGTCAGTTTCAGTCATTAAGTCACTGTTTCAATCAGGGGTAAAGTCAAAGGAACAAAAAAAATAGATAAGTCAAATAACAAGTTAATACAATACATAGAAAAATAAATAAATGAAATTAAACATGGGAAGAGAATTGTTAGTTGTACATTTTTTTGAGAATGTTTTTGATATTTTCATTATTTTCAGTGGTTCAAGGAACATTTTAAATCTATTTAGGAAAAAAAACAAATTAAGGGAGAGATTTCAGAGTCTGGTTTTATGAAATTTGTAAAGGTACAGAAGTTTCTTACAGCAAAATCACCATATTTAATTTCTAATCTTACACTAAAAGTTATCATGTACTGAAAATAAATCTGGAACCGACTGACTTTTTCCTCACAATTTATGGAAAAAACTGCATCCACATTACCTACATAGGCTGTTGGTTAAAAAACACCCAAAACAAAGTAATTTAGCGATTTATACAGGCTTTTATGAATTACGCTGAAGTAAACACCTCTTTTATGATATAAAGTGAGCAGATTTACCGCTGTTTCTTTCATGTCACTCCACTTTTATCTCACAGACTGTCTAACGTTTTTGTTTTCTTGTTGTTGTTGTGTGCCGTGCATTGTGGGAAACCGTATGCCAAGTAGACTGGTCCGTTGCAGACTGACAAATTTTCCCGGATCAGGAGAAACATCCGGGAACTTGTAGTTTACTACAGATGTTGCAAGTTTTCGCATCTTGACTACAACATGGGTCAATGACAAAAAGAGGGTCTAAAAACGTATTTTTGAAAAGTTCTTTAAAATGGATAAAAAACATATTTCTGAGTGAAGAATTATGTTTTCTAACAAATTTTAGTAGTTGACCAACATTTCAAAGTTTTTAGGTTCATTATTTTTCAGTATTTTTAATTTGAGCACCCAAAAATGTCAGGTGGTGCAACCAAATATATGAAAATATATTTATATGTTCCTGTTATTTTTTCTGTGTGAAATTATTGACAAGTATCTCTCAAGTGTCTGTAGTGACTCATACATTTTCATTTTGTGTGTTTCATTTCTTTTATTTGTGAATAAGATGAATAATTTGATGTTAAAATAACATTTCACATTATTACATTGGTTGTACCACCTGACATGGAAATTGTTCCAGTCACCAATGAAGTGAAAAAAACTTTTTTATCAGTATTTCAGAGAAATCTACAAACTTTTCCACTTGGTCACAAATGTCATTTGGGCTCCTCTGGCTGATGCAGTTTCCTGTTTCCTGTTTTATTCTCTTCACTTTAAAATAAAAGTCTAATGTTACGNTTTTTATTTGCAAAGAATGTTTTATTTAAAAAGGTTCAAGCATAAAATAATGCCACTGTATTTTTAATTTCCATTTACAATAACTGACATTCAATTTTTAGAGTTTAATTACTGTGGATACTTGTCAGGACGGTTGCACCACCTGACATTTTGGGGGTTTGAGGAACCAAAACACAGAAAAACATGTTATATTTTAATAGTTTAAAGATGTGTTTAAATAACACAGGTTTCATAGAATAAAGAAATACATGTGATGAAATACTCAATTCATGATGGAAGGAAATATTGCACTCGGACACAAAAAAAGGGACGTCACGTCATTGACCCACATACTGAATTTCAGCTAAAATAGTAGGAACTGTTGGTGTAGTAGGCGGTTTAAGTATTTGGAAGTTACAGTCATGCACCGTGCCTTTTGCCTCTGCAGAGTGTTTCTGTCGGTGCTTTACCTGTAGCCTGCAGCAGAAATCGGTGGCAGGCGTCAGGTCGGACAGTTCACACTGTGTAGCAGAGCCACAGTAGATGAGCTCCATGGGCTCCTCTTCCCTCGCCCACTCCAAACGATACTCCGAGATGTCTGAACCCGAACCCTCAGGACTCTGTAACGCACAGAAACAGTCACATTCAGCTTCAGGAAAACAAGGAGAACATCCATCGATTCTGCAGCAGGTTCAGCAAGTTGCCTCAATCCTGTCCCTGACACTTTCCTGCTCCTCCAGGGGGATTCTGGGGCATTAAATGATTTAGATGGGAGTATAACAGAGTGACCAAACGTCCTCTTTTGCCCAGACATGTCCTCTTTGTTGGTGGTAAAATTATGTCTGAGGAATAATAAAAAACTCCCCAAAATGTTCATGTTAGCTCCCACTGCGTGCACTGCCCTCTCTGACAGAAAACGCTAAAGTGAAAATGCACTTTTTCAAATGAATTGCAAATACACGGTATGACCACTCATTCCCCCGTGGTCATGAGATATATATTTTTTTCGCACATATATTGTTAAATTTGGAGACAGAGTCACAATTTTAAGGAAAAAAGTCAAAGTTATGGAATGAAAAGTCAAAATATTTAGATAAAAAGTCAATTTTTGATAAAAACGAAATATTTTTGAGAGATTTCAGTCAAAATTCTTGGATAAAAAGTCAAAGTTTTGAGATTGAAAAACCAAATTTTGAGATTAAAAGTCAACATTTTGACATCATGAACATTTTTTTGAGAGATTTCAGTCAAAACTCCAAACTAAAAAGTCAAAATTTTGAGAGTAGAGGTCAAATTTCGAGATTTATAGCCAAATTTTGAAGTTAGAAGTCAACATTTTGAGATAATGGAAACATTTTTGAGAGATTTTAGTCAAAATTTTGAGCTAAAAAGTAAAAGCTATGAGATAAACAGTCAAAATTTTGAGTTCATTAATTGAATTGAGAAAAAAGTCAAAATATTTGGCAAAAAAAGTCAGTTATGAAATTTAAAAAAGCAATTTTCTGAGTTTTATTAAATTAAATCTTGAGATAAAGTTAATAATATAAGAATAAAAGTCCAAATTTTTAGCTAGAAACTCAAACTTTGAGTCTATTGTCATAATTGTGTGGAAAAAGTTGAAATTGTGCCTTTTTCCCTCATAACTTGACTTTATACATACAAAAAAGAAAAGAAATCTCAACAAAGCCTTTTTAAAAAATTAATTTAACTGGTAGAAAGGGGCTTTAATACATTAAGTTTGCCTCATATAAGATGTTCCCTTCAAACAGAAAAGGAGTGTTTTAAATAAATGTTTGGGTTAGGAAGCTGCTTTGTTGTCTTTAAGGTTTTTTGGTATTTCTGCAGGACCAAGAGGCCGAGTAGGGGGTCTTCTTTTTGAGCTTTTAGAATATGGTCACCATGGAATATAATCCCTACAGAGACCTCTGACTCCACCCTGAGGTCTGCTCCTCTTTTTTGATTTTTGGATGGACTAAATCCACAAAAAAAGTGGAAGTTTGTGCCTATTAAAACTCAAAAGAAGCACAGGAAATGTGTCCTGATCTCACCTCCCAGTTGAGTGTTACGCAGGTATTACTGGTGAGCGTGATGAGTGGCGCCCCGCACTGGCCTGGAGGACCCGCTGCAGTTGTCACTTCCGTTGGCTCTGAATAGGCTCCAAACTGAAAGAAGAGATTCCAAACTTAGAACAAGGGATCACACTGGGTTACTCTGTGTTTTTGTCTGGACTGAGCTGTTTCTGGTTCACGCTCAGACTCTTCCTGCTAAGTGTTTGTGCTGTGTTTGTTCCTTCACTCCATCAAACAAATCAAATGTTCACTTTAGGCTGTTGAACACTTCTGCAGCCAAACTTAGATGCTGTTAGCCTGTCTGGGACAATCTTACCTAACGGGCACCAGCCTTTTGTGTCTTTCTTTATGTGGGTTTGTGTGACGAGACTTAAATCAGAAATAACAGGGTGTTTTTGTGAGAGCTGAGTCCCATCAGGAGGTTATATGGTTCATGCTCGAAGTAGAATAATAACAAACAGAATTTCCTGCTTGTTCAATACAAGTGGGAATTACTTTTAGATCTCAGATGTATTTTCCTTGGCCGACGAGTTGATGGTTTTCTGTATACCGTGTTTTTCGCACTATAAGGCACACTTAAAATCCTTTTATTTTCTCAAAAAACGACAGTGCGCTTTATAATCCGGTGTGTCTTATTAATCAATTCTGGTTGTGCTTACTGACCTCAAACCAATTTTATGAGGTACCCAGCGCTTAAAAATCTGTCAAAATGTTTTGCAGATTTCAAGCTTAAGGCTATCAAACACACAGCAGAGCATGGGAATAGAGCAGCTGCGAGAGAATTTAATATTGATGAATGAAAAGTGGGTGTATTGTTTTGTATTTCATGTGTTTAAAACTGAAAAATGTTGAGAGTTATTGAAGTTATTAAGTTATTCAATGAGTTGAATAAAGGTTGACTTATCTGACTGTTTTGTTTTGGTTAATGCACCTTATATTGCGAAAAACAATCAATGTAATCAATGTTCATGCACATTTCTCACCCCAGCCTCGTTGGCAGCCCGCAGTCTGAAGCTGTACGTGGCACCAGGTAGCAGGCTACCCACAGTGCATTGCAGCTCTGAGCCATGATACACCTCTGCTGGCTTCGTGTCCCCTTCACTCATCTCCAGACTAAACACACACTCCTCACACACCCCTTCAGAGACAGGGGGGTCTGCAGGGAACGAGAAAAAGAGAGAGAGAATATAAGCAAACTGTGATTGGATTATGTTTAATCTGAAGCATGTGTGGTGAAGAGACACAGGGTTACACAAACGACAGCACAAACATGTTCAGGTTAAGACGTCTTCAGTTCAGCAGGTACATTAAAAACCACGGCTCTTCCTCACTGTCTGCTTCACTTTGTTGGTTAAAGTGCCAAAAGAAGGAGAGGTGGGGGAAACCCTCCAGTACATTAAGTCTGACCTTCAGCTGCAGTCAGTAATTGCAGCAGGGCTGCATGAATGTGAGCTTATTAGGCCCCTCACCAGCTGTTTTAAACTGTTTAAATCTAGACTTTCCTCTACGTTTCTGGCTGGGAGATTTTCCCTGCCAACAGATAACAGAGCTAATCTGCAATAATGGGCTGACATTAGGAGAGTTAAGGCAGATATGAAGCATTTAATGGGCCAAATCAGGCCTCACTTAGGCTGAAACATGGTTGACTGAGGTTGCATTAGTGTTGGGAAGGAAACAAATTAAGCTGAAGGAGATTCAGTCGTCTAACTTTAAACAACACATTCTGGTAAATAGACGTGTACGTGTGTGTCTTCACTCACCCCATTCTAACTGCACTTCCTTGTGTTTGGCTTTACCCACAATCCTCGGCGGCTGGCAGGGCCCAGGTGGGATACTTAATGTACGAACCGGGACACTAACTGTGCACTGGAAAAGCGAAGAAACAAGAAATCAATATAGACCTAAAGTCAATGCTCAGTTTGAACACTTGGCAGCTTCAATTCTCGGGTCATTTCAGGAAACTCTATGGTTGTGTGTGTGTGTGTGTGTGTGTGTGCGTGTCTTACTGGGCTGTGTCCCCCGGTGGTGATGCTACACACTCGCAGGCGATATACAGTCCCAGGTGTCAGCCGCTCGCACACACATTCTGTTGCTGGACCGCTGTACGCTACCTCCCACTGACTCGCTGCACATGAGGAAAACACAGCGACTCAACCGTTAAGTACATAAGCGTAAGTACAGATCATAAACAGAGAACACACCGTGCGCATGATAAAAACCAAGGAGGGGAGGGCACACATTATGTACGGTAAAGCCAACGGAGGAAGAATAACAGCAATAACTTCATGACATACAGAAATCAGGCTGTGACACTGAGTATGTGCAAAAAGCATCAACTTTAGCGGTCATTTACAGCCACGCCCATTAAGTTACAAAAATTATTTCAAATAACTTTTCATCCTTGAGTTGCTGCATATAGAAAGGGAACTTTGTTTTAAATACATTGCACTGATAGGTCGACAGTTAACATGTGCCTGTGCAGGTTGTTAATGGAGCCTCCTCAATAAGAGATGTTAAGCGGCTCAGGCCCTAATTATCCATATCACCTGCATCAAAAATCAACTCAAGCACACATAAAAAAGTGTTGCACATCAACTTACAGCCACATACACCCCAGATACAGAGGCTTTAGTGGTAACACTTTACTTTACAGGTCTGCAAAGTTCATCGCAGTGAGGTAATAATTAGAAAAACTTTTGTTTCTATTTTGTTTATTTTGTTCGTTTGTTTTTATCCTGAATTTTTTGACAATTGGGTGACAATCAGTACATAACTACTTTAAAATAATGTCAAAATTTCATTGTAAAACATTATAGGCCTACTTATAAAGGCGCATCATCAACAAACTCGGTACTGAAGAACTCTGCAAAACTATATAAAATAAAAAAGCTAATTATCAACCTCACATTGGTAATAAGAATACATTTACTTAGATAAGATGTCCAAGGTTATTATTATCTTAGGAAACTATGGACCTAACCTCATATTACACAAAATGTTTTCAAGAAATTGGATTTATCCATTAATGTTGGAAAAATTCTCCAAAGATTTTATTGTGAATGGTGATTTTATCTAAAATAAATAATTGTCACCAACCTACCAATTGTGACCTGCTTATAATTAAAATTGGACATCATTTTAAAGAGGCTAGTGCTAATTTTCATCCAATTGTCACAAATTCAGGAAGAAATTCAAAGAAATTAGAAAAAATGTCTAATCATTAGCTAACTATGATGCAATTTGCAGACCTGTAAAGTGTTACCAGTTTAGTTTTTAAAGTGGACGGCACCGTCTGAGTTGACTTTGTTCATGTTTTCTTTATCAAGTCAAACCCCCACAAAAAAAGCCCAACAAAACAACAACAACAAAACGTTTTATAAAAACCCAATTCTCTATATATTTAAAACTCAAGGTTCTATTAGGAATGCCCAGGATTTCGTTGAGTTTGTTGATTAGTTAAACAAATTGAATATTAAGACTGCCTTGTAAAATGTTTTAATCTACAAAATCACAATTCAAAGTGATTCAGATAATGAAGCTAAGAGGTGATTAACTACTCGTGTTATTTATCCCTAATTAGACTAATCTACTGGACTTGCAATGACATCTGTTGCTTAGCGGCATGAAAAAAACTCATCAAGAAGCTTCTGATCTTTTTTGTCTTATTCAACACTAGTCTAAAATAAATATAGACACAGTAAATTAGTCCTGATTGAAAGAAACCAAAGGACCTCTGGTGTCTCCTGGGATAACTGTGAACTAAATAGGTACAAACAAAGTGCAATTCCTGCCTGCTGTTCTTCTGAGGTGAATAAGACGAGGTAATAAATGGACGGAGAGAACATGCACAAGGGACAAAGGACGGTTCGTACATTTGGAGCTTTTTTCTACACAATGATGGACTTAAAAAAAAAAAAGATCAGCTTAAAGCCTGGCACAGCTGAGAGAAGAGTGAGGTAGATTTACCTTCAGAGCATCCTTCAGAGATCTCCAGCAGGTACGTGAGCGCCTCCGAGCCACCGTTGTCCTGGGGAGGATCTGTGGGATGAAATTATTTTAGCTGAAGAAGTTTGTGTGTACTTCTGCATCTTTGTCAACCCTAAGAAATGACCAGCAACTCATCAAATATCAGGCATGAGAGTTTCCTTTTTCTTTTAGTCCAACTACTGTAGAAAAAAAACAACCTTAAGTCAGTCACATCAGTTACATCGCTGCTGATCCGGACATTAACTCTTCCCTGTATTTGGTGAGATCGCCTCCAATTTTACTGGTTTTTGTGCCTGGTATATCAGAGATTTCTTGGCTGATCACTCATTCTGTTTTGAACAGTTTTTCCCTTTTTGGTTCTCTGTGGATTAATCTCGTTGCTGTGCAGACAAACTTTGATTTAATTTGAAAGACTCTTTAAACTTTCTTTGCTGATGACTTCTTTTTCCAGTGTACCTGCAGGTTTTGGTAGGTCAAATTTAAGACTTTTTCAGACCTTTTTAATGCCACTTTGAATGAAATTTAAGACCAAAAACACATAAATATGGTCAATAGTTTGGGGGTGCTACTGTATTACAACCAAATCATAGCGTCTGTCATTTAATGAGACTCATTTAAGTTTACTTTTTGACTGTTTATTGAACATAAAGTTGCTCATTGGTTAATATCTGTATGTAAAAGTGCAAACAGTGACCCATAGTTATAGACTGCCTAGCTAGGATGCAAATAAATTCTATCAGCAGCTTTTAAGACAGTTTTCATAAAAAGTCCCGCCCAAAAAAATAAAATCAATAAAACATTAATAAATCCTGCCCTGACAAATATAAGATCTTTGATTAGTTAATTTAAGACCAGAATATAACATTTTAATGAACTTAAGACTTTTTAAGGCCTTAGTTTTAAATACATGAACTTAAGACTTTTTAAGGATGTGTAGGAACCCTGTTTTAATTTCAAAAGGAATTTTTTTAGGAATATGAAGGTCACACGGCATCTTGAATTTTTTTAACACTCAATGACGTCATAAGAATGTAATCCACCGGGCTGTGAAATCTGGTTAACTGTTGTTATTAATGGAAAAAACAATATGTACTGTAGCTAAATGAGTCATTTGACTTTAGGCACAACTTCTATTAATCAAACATTAATTCAAAGAATTGTGAAGCCGTGGTTTTCTTGGTTTCAGAGTTCTGACTAATGGATTGAAACGCACAAATGAAAGTATATTTAGTATTTCACCCTGACATTGTCGATGCGAGGGCTTAAACTCACAGACGTTCTACGAGACTGATTCTTTTGCTTTCGCTCATTAAACCTCAAAAGATAAGCTATTTCTCAAGTGGGCAGTATTTAATCAATCAAAAGTCTTCATTTAAAGAAAAACTGAGATTCAATTTTTGTGCAATTTTCTCCAGCAGTGCACCTTTACCTTAAAAGCTGTGTTTCATGAATATTTTCCATCTTTGAGTCAGTGTGCTGTGCATATGCAGGTGCGTGTCTTTACCCCATGTGACTGTAAATCCGTAGGGCGTTGCAGAGGTGACGCAGGGTGTAGATGGAGGGCCTGGTTTGTCTGGGTTGGTGGTGCAGACCAACACTTCACTTGGACTGCTTTTCCCTTCCACGTTTGATGCTATGAGCTGCAGGGAGGAGGATGCACAAAGGGAGGGTTAGAGAAAAGAGGCAAATAAGACATAAAACAGATACACGAAGGAAAAGGAGGGTAAGGACACTGATGAATAAGGAGAGGAAAACACCAACAGTGCAGGAAACGCTCTGATTAATGAAGTCATTATTGTTTTGTAGACTTCATTTCTCTCGACTTTATTCCCCTCATTAAACCATCTCATGCATCAACTTTCCTTAATGCTCACACCAGGTCTGTTTGCGTGTGGACTGTCGAGTCTTGAAGCATCTGCCACCTCATCTGACAGAGTCATCCAGGACATGTACACGTGTTCCACGACATGCTCGGCTTGTTTGCCATGATTACACCATAACGCTCTCTTTGTGATAACACACATGTTAGCGCACAGGCAAACATGCGTACAGGGATGTGTGGTCGGTACATTTTGTTTTACAATGTCCCCAGATTATGAAGCGCAATCACAGCTTTTAGCGGCGCTGAGCAGAGTTCTCTACTCCTCAAATGGGTTGTGGATTGCCGTGTTACAGAACTGGTTAAATTGCAGCCAATCCACTGGTGGTAAAAGCTTTATTCCTTACTGGAATGGTGGGCTTTGTATTATAGCTATATTACATCTGGAAAGGTTAGCATCCTCAGAAAATGTATCTGAAATTGCACCAGAATGATGAAAGAATTGACTGGAAACCAACATATGAGGCATTTAAAGGTTGACTTTCTACATTTTAAAACATTTTATGATACTTTATGGTTTCTGAAAATTGAATTGTACCTTGATTTTTAGCAAATTCATCTTTACAATTTCACAAAAGCTCATGCAAACAGCACTCCCTAACAATTTTAGTATTTCATATTTTTAAAGTCGGGTAGAGAAATGTTACTTTGGAGTCATGGTGAATAAAGAACTGCAGATAAACAAAGTTAGCTTAGCTTGCTAAATTCTCTTCACGTGTGATCGTTTCAACCCCCTAAACCCAGTGGTGGAAAGAGTACTGAAAATCTGTACTCGAGTACAAGTACTGTTACATTGCTAAGATATTACTCAATCACAAGTAAAAGTACTGGTGTTGGAAAAATACTCAAGTAAAAGTACAGAGTATTGGTCAAAAAACTACTCAGATTATTAGTTACTTTACCTGGTGATGTCACTCTCACCTCTCCAGATAGGGCTCTAAATTTTGTGTTTTCTTTACCAATAGTTAAAACACTAACAATCAATAATCATTAATCTCTGAAAAGATAGAAAACAAGTGTTTTTTGCTCATTTTGATTGTTTTTATCTTTCTTTTCTCATTTTAAGTTTTTATTTCCTTATTCAGCAAAGGTCTCAGGCAGACAAAAAACAAAATTAGATGAGGTGCAGTTGCTGCCACGACTATTGATAGAATATCAATAAATACATTTTTAACTGGTTAAATTCTTAACACAAAATCAATCAGCGATCAATCATTAACATCCATAAACATTTTTTTGTTTTGTTTTTCATCCATATGTCCTGGTTTTCATTGGTTTGTTTGCTATCAAATCACCTTACTGGCTACAAAAATGCAGATAAAAAAGTTTTAGATATTAATGAAAATTGTACTCAGTGCTCAACTATGATTTTAAAAGTAACTAAGTAGATTACATGGCCTAATCATTACTTAAATACAAGTAAAAGTACATACTTGAAAATCTACTCCTAAAAGTACAAGTACCCCAGAAAAACTACTTAATTACAGTAATCTGAGTATTTGTAATTTTCTTTCTTTTTTCCGACTCTTTTTGGAGTAGATTGTTGCCTAGCTTCAGAATATGAGTGCTGTGAGTTTTCTTTTCCCAAGTCACTGGCCATTCCTTTGATATTCCATTTTGAAAACAAACAAACAAAAAAAAGTCATATATATTCGATATGAGTGGATTATTTTTGACGACAGAAGCCTGAAGCTAAACCAGAAACAAAGTAGGAAGTAACAAAGCGACATAAATGAAGCTAGAACGCTTAACCCTCCTGTTGTCTTAGTCTTTCTTTAGCCTGTCAAATTAGTTATAACTGATTTTTGTTCATTTGTGTGTGTTTTATAAAGAATTATAGCATCTTGCTGCCATTGACAAATAAAATGATTTCAAAATAATTTCCTGCCATCACTTTAACATATACCTGTCTGTGACAAGACACCAACATATGAACCTCTGGTAATAATCTTAGTGTGAAAAAAATCAAAATTTCTGCTTTTTTCAACTTGGAGATATCGTCATTATAAAGGAACCAAAAAGAAAATTGGAGAAAATTTCATTTTGTGCTTAATAAGCAGTAAGAACAGATGATGCAGTGTAAATTTAAAGCCAATCTGAGGGTTAAGTCAACAACAAAAATGATCTTTTTTATTGACACTTACCCTGAATTTATACTGTGTGCTCCTCTTCAGGCCTTGTACAGTACAGGTCAAGTTTTCTCCAGTGTACTTTGGATGAAAGTCTGTTCCCTGTGAGTAAACACGTTGACAGTTATGTGTGTGTTTACAAGTGCGTGTGTGCATCTGTTAGCTTTAAAAAGCAAACTTGAGCATTTGGATGAAATGAAATCTGACTTTTGTAATATGTGGAGTTAGAGGAGTATATGGGAGCTGATCCCTTCGTAAAGTGTTTACTGGTGTGTATTCTTGTGTATAATGGGATTTAGTTCTCCGTGGTCTGCTGTACCTTACCCCTTATTCTTCTGCATTTTCTCTGAATTTGTTTATCAGTAAAGATTGGATTTCCTGGTGTTGATATCTTATATTCCCCCACAATATAAATATCCTGGAGTAAATGAAGTTTTCAGAGCTCCAACAATGTTTTAAAGTGCATGTTCAGGGGAAAATAAGCTGAAGGAAAAATATCTGCAGAAATGTTGCTGCACATGTTGTACTCACGCTGTTGTCCTCCTGAATCTCAAGTGTGTATTTTAACTGCTCCTCGCTCGGACTGCCCTCGGGACGCCCCCACTCCAGAGTCACCCAGGACACCCCCGCTCTGACCAGCCGCGGCGCCAGAGGCAGAGCCGGCAGGGTGCCCATGGTGTAAAACACCACCTCTGTGCTGAAGCCACTGCGCAAAAAAAACCACACATTTGAATTTCAGTCACGTATGAGTTTCAATTCAATTTTTAATTGAGTTGTGTAAACATAACTTTTGGAGGAGAGGGGCCGTGCTTTGTGTACGGAAACACGACTGGAGGAGGCTATTTCACAATTCACATGCACAACCAGGGAGAGAGATAGCTGGAACATTTTCAAGGTTAAATATTGCAAGCAAATCAATATTCTTGAGCAGAGTATGTTTGTTCTGATGTATTTGTTCTGCTGCTGCAGAGGGAGAGTCAAAGCTCTTTGAGTTTTTCCAGAGAGCTAATACCTCAACAGCTTCACAGCATAATGACAGAAAGGAGAGTCGATGAAAAAAAAAGGATGGAAAATGAGATAAATGGAGATGACTGAGGTCAGATGCAGAATAATTACTACAGATGGAGAGAAACGAGCGTCTCTGTTTTTCATCATGAGGGTGTAGAGATCATGGAGGCGCATATTTTATGGTAGTTATAGACAATATCTACAATATGTATAGCTTCAACAGAGCTGATGAGAGCATGACATAATAATTAGTTTGCTTGATAAGTGACGGTACCTTGTGCCAATGTCATTGTGCGCAGCCACTCTGAAGGTGTAGCCACAGGCCGGGTAGAGCCGGGTCAGTTTACAGTGTCTCTGGCTCCCGAAGTAACATTCTCTGAAAACACTGTTCTTCTTTCCCTGCAGAGTACGAGGAAAGCAGAGTGAGATAAAAACGAGAGACAAGATGAGTCACATTAAAGAGGAAAAAGGATCAAATTGACGAAGACCGAAAAGCATTAGGGAGAGAAGGGGTGGGGAGTGGGCAGGCATTCATGATAAAAAGCAAAAAAAGAAACAGTCTCATTATATCTTGTCTCAGGAGCAGGATGTAATCATGCGTTAAGTGGCAAATGTGATGCGTTCAAGTGCTTTTTTTTAAATAAGAAGACAGGTGACAGATTTACCTCATCCCACTCGAGCAGGTAGTTTGTGATTTTGGATCCGTTGTCTCCTGGGGGCTGAAAAGAGACAAGAGAGACAGACGGATGAAGCGAGGATAAAAGAATCTGACACCGAGACAGACCAAATACCTGCCGTGTTTTTATGACTGGCCTCATATCCTGTCTGGGTGACTGATGTCAGACTTTATCAGTGACAGCGTGAGTGGATAAAAATGACATGTGTGGAGGGAAGAGGGAGAATCCACTCTGACACCACGGTGAAGCAATTTAAGATCGCCTCAGGGGGGGTGAAGTCAAAGTTGAGGATGAGGGGGAAGCTAAATACGTGTCGCAGTTTCTGGTTAGACGCATGAAAAGAGCAGGGGGGTCCGACCGACATGTTTACTAACAGTAAAAGTAACAGGATAGATGGATAGATGGATAGATAGTACTTTATTGATCCCTTTAAAAGAAAAAAGGGAAACAAAGTTAAATATAAATAGAGCTTTAAGATGTTTTCAAGCATGCTGTGTATACCTGAGAGGGATTCTGTATGTGCATGGGAACAGGAATATAATTATAACAATATATAATATAAAATAAAAGATATTATATTATTTTTATTATTCTTATTAATACAACTACTACTACTACTACTACTGCTACTACTAATAATAATAATAATAATAACAATAGCAGTGATAATAATAGTATAATAATAATAATAAGAATATAGTATATAGTATAGGATAGCATAGCATTAATAATAACAACAACAGTAGTATAGCAATAATAATAGTATAACGATAGCTGTAGTATAAAAAAAAACAACATACTAATAGCAGTTGTATTGAAAATAAAAACAATAGAAATAACTTTAACAATAATAGAGGCAGTAATAATAACAATAATGATAATAATAACAATAATAATATGAATGCTCTATTTGAAAACTACTTCTTTTAACCCTATAAAGCCAAACGTACCATATTTGATACATGAGTTCAAAGACCTCAATCTCATCAAGATAACAAAAAGTTTCTTCAAAAACCTGTTAAAAATATTTAAGAAAACATATTCTACCACCTTGAGTATTTTGGCCCTTTTTAAAATGTTTCATGCTGTCATGAAATCTTCCACTCACATATTTTCAGGAAAATCATTGCTTGATTTTCAAGAAGTTGCAGTAAAAATAACATCAAAATTTGCCTAGTGTGTCGAATGTGATGCAAGAAATAGATCATGAATGAAAAAGATAAAGCAATATTATCTGTTTAGAACTAATTACCTGTTTATAAACATCTCAGTTCAAAAACATAGGAGTATTTTTTGACGGGTCAGGCTTTACAGGGTTAAATCGCAATAAGGCCTACTGCAATGTTCTAATCTAATAAAAGAAAGTAGCCAAACTTTTCAAAAAAACATAAGAGTTACAAGGGACTTAAATGGGCAACAAGCAGTTGCAAGCAGCAAAAATGTTACCAAGTGTATAGAATTAAATATACTTTTCAGAGGCCTTTCTGCCAGTTTTTGATTAAGTACACAAAAGGTGGGAGAATAAATTGCAGTTGCACTGACTTTGGATGTGCCTATGTTTGAGTAATTGTCCAGATTTGTGATAAGGTCATGATATTTGTGAGCAGATGTTAGTGCTTGTACCTTCCACTGTAAGGTGAGGGTGCTCTTGGTGCGATGGGAGAGTTTTGGGGATAAAGGGACATCGGGGACGCTGCAGTGTGTGGTGAACGAGCCGGCCTCTGAACACGAGCCTCGGACCGAGTTGTACATCGCAGAAACTCTGAGGAAAACATCGAAATGAAGATAATATGAAGCTGAGGGCAGGAAAACCTCCATATACGGCAACGTAAAGTATTAAAGTACAAAAAACAGCATCCTTACCGTACGTGGTAGTCTGTCGCTGGCCTTAGATCTTTCACAAGGTACTCCAATTCCTCCCCACTGAAAAACACACATCAGCAAAAAGGGCCGAATGATTTTAGAAAAAGATCTAATTGCAATTTTTTCAGGCAGATATTGCGATCGTCTTTGAATCAAGCTTTAGTGAAGTTTTCAAGATGTGCAGTAACATTTACAAATTTGACAGAAAACTACATCAAAACATCAAAAGCTTTTACTCTAATGCAAGAATGAAAACTAAAGCTGAGGCTTGTTTTTTAAGTTTTAGATAAAAGGTCAATGTTTTAAGATAAAATGCAGAAATTTTGAGAAGTAAAGCCAAAATTCTGAGACAAAAAGTCAATATTTTGAGATTCAAGTCAAAATTTTTCAGATAAAAATTCCAAATTTCAAGACATGAATTCAACATTATGTGAAAAAAAGTCTAATCTTACACATTAAAGTTAAAAAATTTTTTAGATAAGGACTTAAGTCTTAGAAAAAATGTTAAATTTTTCATTTAAAAAGTCAATATTTTGTGAAAAAAGGCAATGTTTGAGATAAAAATTTGATATAAAAGTCAAAATTCTAAGATTTAAGTTTTAATTATGAGAAATAAAGACAAAGTTATAAGACAAAAGGCAAAATTTGGAGGAAAAAAAAGGAAGATTTTGAGATAAATAGTCGAATTTTGACTTTTCACAAAACCCTGAGTGTAACACCTCCACTGAGTCTGCACTTTAAATAAACTTGACTTTTTTATCATATTTTTGGTTATAACAGCTGAAGAACAAAAATGGTCATCTTTGACTCTTAACTTTTAAAAATGATGTAATTGCGATTTTAATCAGAAAACCGTAAATCGTTCAGCTTTACCAACAAAGTCATAATGCCATACAAGAATAATAAGGACCTGTACGGCTTTCACATGCTGTCTCTTTCTTACCTGTATATTAGGCGATATTTCCCGTCTCGACCCTTATCTGAGAGAGAGACCTCGAAGGAGCAGGAAACAAGCATCCCGTTAGTGTGCCTGTTTACCAGCCCTGCAGGGGGGGCCCAGGAGAGCCGTGCAGCCCGCGCCTGCACATTCGAAACCTGAGGTACACACAAAAACACATTAATAAGCATTAAAAAACACAACAAAACACTAGCTACAGTGTGAACATACCATACACCTATTCAGCTTGTTGTTCTTTATTCTTCTGTTTTTGTTTTGTTTTTGAATGGTGTGACTTATACTCCAAGCAGGGGCGGGTCTACCGGGGGGGGACTTAGGGTGGCAGCTGCCCCCCTAAAACAAAGCATTGCCACCCCAGTTATCAAGATTTGATTCGAAGCAAAGTTTTGAGTTTAAAAGTCAACATTTTGAGATAAATAGTAAAAAATTATGAGATAAATGTCAACCATTTGAGATGGCAAAGTCAAAATTCTACAATTAAAAGTCAGATTTTTGAGATAAAAAGTCCCAATTATGAGATGAAAATTTTAAATTCTGAGATGAAATGTCAAAATTACGAGATGAGACTCAATAAGTTGAGACATTAAAGTCAAAATTGTGGGGTTAAAGTTTAAATTTTGCCTTTTTAACTAAAAAATTTTGACTTCATATCTTCCAAAAAAAAGGAGAAATCCCAACAAAGCCAGATTTTCATTTTGATGTTTTTAACTGGCAGAAATTGGCTTTAATACACGATTTATCTTGCTATTATACTATTTTTTTTTTTACTTCAAATAGAGAGGGAAATAAATGTTTGGGTCATGAAGCTTCTTTGTGGTCTTTGGTAGAGAGTCCTCTTTCGGGGTTTTCAGAATATGGTCACACTAATGTTAAATTAATCCAGTCTCTCGCCATTTTGCCACTACTTAACAAGTGACTGCCCCTCTCTTGCCTCCCCATAAATATTTTTCTAGATCCGCCCCTGCTCCAGAGAGACTTCTACTACAAAAAATATGTTAAGTGATCCTCTTTTTTCATTTTCTCTTCTCTTTTCTTTTCTTCTCACTACTATAAATTTGCCTCTTAATGTCATTTTTTTTTTTTTTTTTTACAGCTTATTAAACTCTGTTTCCTCTTTCTCCAATCACCACTCAGCTCTCACCGCTGACTGAAACCTCACACAGAAACTACTGTACTTTGATGTGGGCGATTTCACTTCACTAAATCAAAGATCACTCATGAGGAAAGAGGGAAAAAAACTGTGTGAGATGTTTTTCAGCTGCTGGAAGTTAAAGTGTGAGGCAAACAGATTGGATGAACAGATGCCGCCCTCGTGTGGACAGAATGAGAAGAACTCAAATAGCAGGAAAATATGGAAAAGACATTCAACACACACACACACACACACACACACACACACACACACACATGGCAGCTATGACTGAACCACACAAGTGCTGATTGCTGAGTTGCTCATACCAACCTGTGGTTTATCAATCGTAGACAGCATGTCTTGGACTCGTTTCCCCTCTGAATCATGATCTGAGGACACAGACAAGGAAAAGTAATGATTAAAATTCAAGTTCAAGAGTTTCATCATCAGCACGAAAGAGAGACTGGCACTGATATCACAGGTAAAAAGATTAGAAGGGTATTTGTAAAACGTGTGATGTCAAAATCAGAGTTTGTTTGCTTCAATTTGTCTTTGTAGAATGAGCTTTTGCCTTTTTGTATTATCTCAAACAACAAAATACAAAGTGAAAGCTTCAAAGAAGGTAAGTGATAGCTGCTGGGTGTGGGAAAAAGGAAAAATTAATTTAAAGTCTTGCTGTTAAGGTAGGTTAAAAGAAACAACCCAAACAGCCCTGGAGAAGAAACCCCAACAAAGAGACAAAAATAGCACAAAAACAAGTCTGAATTCGAGTGAAAAGAAGAAAAAAAGGGACCAAGTGTCTTTCCACATGTGATGCAACACTTGTTTTCTTCAGCTACAGACGATTTAATATCATCAAGTCATGATTAACACAGCCTTCGGGAGAAATACTAAATTATCTGGAGCTTGAACGGAAGGCATTAGACACGAATTCCCGACATACACGAAATATGACAGGGACTACCCGAAAACTGGAGAAAAAAAAAAAGGAAACAAGAAATCATGACTCATACTCCACTGTGATGATCCTGTTCACAGAAAGTCTTGATTATTTTAACAGACGTTGCTTCACAGAAATCATTATCCCAATCAACGTTATATATCATTTATTCTTACACCTGTAATCAGTCGGATGTCAGCTACTCACATTTAACTTTGCACAGAGCCAAATGAATAATGACTGTTTTTTTATTCCACAGTGCTGCTGTCAGATGTTACTTCATAAAATGAAAAAAAACAACAGGAAGATTTTTTCATAGAAGTTGGTGATGTCATCTTTCAGCCAAAGTCTCTGCAGAAGAGAATTTGTGTGGAGCTGGGTGACAAAAAACAAGCAAAAATGGATTTCTTTCTTCTGGGAGTCCAATTTCAGGCAAGTTTTCAACTAAAATTTATGGGGTCAATAGCGTTACGCCTACTTTTCTTACTATGACAACTTGTTTAAAGTCTGTTAAATCAGTTTAAATATATCCATCGCCCTATTTAGCATAATTTCCAATATATTTTGCATTCACTGACAAAATTAGTACAAAAATACAAGTATCAAGTATTAGTATACAAGTATTTGCACTTGTATTTCCATCATAATATACAAACAAATGTTGTCTGAATGTATTAATTCTATGAAATATCATCTGGGGCGACCATCAGGAAAACACAACTTTGGGACTTTTATTTTGAAACCACCTCAAAGACATTTCATCAACCAGACACATCTGAGGAACCAAAAAACTGTGCCCCCAAAACTGTGAATAAAAAGTTTTATCTACAAATCTATAAGCCTGTTTTTCTTAAACTGTTTATTTAATGACTGACATCTGTTGGACTATTCGTAATGTTTCACCCTCATTTTGTCTTTGAGTCACTTTGACCTGATTTCAAAAGTTATTTTGTTATAACTTTGGTTTCCTGTCATAGCATTGATTGAAAATTACATGGTTTCACGTGCTGCTATGTACATGCAAAATTAGTTATAGCTATTATTGTTGAATTCTGTATGTTTTATATAAATTAATAGCATATCACTGTCTGTGGTATTACATCAATTTATGCACCTCTGATAATAACCTAAGTGCAAAAAAACCAACAACACAATTTTTGCTTTTTTCTACTCAAAGAAGAGGTATACTTTAATGTAAACAAGAGCTTTCATACCATATATCACAAAAGTAATTGCTAAGTTTCTGTGAATATGTTGGAAAATCTTTTAAAAAATGGAGCAAAATGTTGGAGTAAATTTTTAATCTTGTACTTTATAAGCAGTTATAACATACAATGCAGAGTAAAACTGAAGACAACAGGAGGGTTAGGAAAATATCAACTTTGAGACAGATTATTATTGCCCCAGACATTTTTTCAAGGCTGTCCCTTAAATCTAACTTTTAAAACACTTAAACCCACCAAATGTTTGAGCAATGGCCAAATACACATCCTTATTTTTAGTATTTTTAAAATGACTGAACCAAATATCTCATCTGTCAGTGAGGGATTTTGTTCTGTTTCTGTTTTCTGTTTCTATTTAATGTGTATATCTTACTTGATATTTACATAATGTCAAATGTAATTGCTCTTTCTAATCTTGGTATCCTTATATTTTTACCATCTTGCTATACTGTCTTACTGTGTACTTATTATTTAGGCTTTAAAAACGCGACCTGAGTACTAGTTTCGTACCACTAATATGGAAACGTGAGCTGGTATGACAATAAAGTTCCTTGAATCCTTGAACCCTTGAATTATCCTACAGTTTTTCATTCTATAAGCCAAATCCTGAGGCATAAAAAGGCAGCAGCACTTTCTGATCTGCAGACAGACAATCATCTGTTACTTACATTCCCACTCACATATACATGTGGTATTAACATATACACACAAAAACAGCATGTACAGGTCTAGTCCAATCATGCGATGTGTCCAGAGGTGATTTATTAGACTCTCAGGGTAATTATGAGGAGGGCAAGTGAAGTGGCATGTGTGTGTTTATGCATGTGTGTGTGTGTGTGTGTACACATGTGGAAGTCTTTCCCCACGCGTGTGATCCGTGCAGTTGAGGTTTTTCCGACCAGAGGAGGTCTGCTTTCTCCATCATGAGTCTGACCACTGTAAATCATGAATGTGTGTGTGCATGTGTGTGAGGAAGTGAGGATGACTGTGTGTGTGTGAGTGTGTGTGAAAGGTGGGGGGTATAAGATGTAACTGAAGTTGTTTGATGTGTATGGAAAAGGACTGACACACTTGGGTGCACACACAGAGTTAACTTGAGTATAAATCTGTTAGTGTTTGTAATATCAGAGCGGAGCATGTGATGAATGAAAGGCTGTGTGTGTGTGTGTGTGTGTGTGTAAGTCGCTCTGACAGGTTTCCGTGGAGGAGAGGGCCTTGCTGTGCCTGGGGGTACACTTATGAGTCATGGCAACAGTGATGTCATGGAAGCACAACCTCAACTTGACCTCTCTGCGTGTGTGAGTGTTCGCCGGAATAAAAAGAGAGAGGCAATGTGTGTGTGTGTGTGTGTGTGTGTGTGTGAGCATCAAGTTACAGTATGATGGGTGACAGGAGGAGGGAGTTAAGCTGCTGTGTTTGCATGTGTATGTATGTCCAAGCGTGTCTGGGCGCCGATAAAGTTCAACAGGTGAAACACTCGCTCTGCATCCTCTCATCACATTGGTCCATTTTCTATTTCTTCGTTCTCTTTTATAGGAAAAAAGAAAAAAAAAAACTCAGGCACACAGCTCCAGACATGAAGAGCTCTGTCAGCTCACAGCCTGACCCTGCTTATTCCACCCATTCATCACAGCTGAGTGAAAAAGGAGAATACCACCCGTTAAACGCTGCACGCCTGTACATACTTGCCTGCTGCAACTAACACAAGGAAAGGTGGAATTCCCTTACAGCATAATTTTTTTTTTTTTTTTTTTTTTTTTTTGCTGTCACGTTCAGCAAACAACAGATGTTAACGATCAAACAACACAGACTTTGGATTACATTCTTCTCTGGAAACTCTTGGGAGACATCAGGTTTCTTTTCTGGCAAAGTGTAACAGTGAAAAATCAAATAAGGCTATATTTGTCCCTCATTTTGTTCAGTTGATCAGTTGAGTCAACAGCCATCTATTTATTGATTCGCTTTCAGTTCCAACTTGGTGCTGAAAAGTGAAGTGTTACATGCACCTAATCACTTTTAAATATTAATGCAGTTTCCAGAAAGTTAGAATAAAAACTTTATAGAATAACAGGTTAACATGTAGGTCACAAACTGTAGTTAAAATCCTTTCATTGTTGTTAATTCCACATATATATAATTGTTTAAATGCCCATGCATGAAGACACTGTTTAGTATACAAAATAGAAAACCTTCCTTTAGTAATGAAACACTGTTTATCATATAAATTCTACTGGATAAGATTGTTTTGGTCTGTATTTTTTAAATATACAGTCTTAAATATCCAATATGTAAGTTCAATTTAGCCACTTGTATTGCCAGCTATTATATCTCATATCAAGACTGGGAGCTAGCCTTTACTTTGTGAGAATTATGAAGATATATAAGCGTGTATCAACCTCCATCAACCCTAAAAAAAGTGCTTTTATCAAGTTATGTCAAACCATCCCTTTACCATATTTGAAATCAAATCCCAGTTAAGACTAAAGGTGCAACCAAGCTTGAATATTAACTTGTATAACCTTGACTTTCATGGTCATATTATGCAATCTCAGAAAGTCTAAACAAATCTACCTCTTAACCCAGACAGACTAATATTTCAGTGCCGGGAGAAAAAGTTGGCTAACCCTTTAACGGTGACAGAAGCAAGAGATTTATTTAATATTTCAGTAGACCGGTAATAAAGTTTGAAAAACAGTCCTCTTCTGCCCCAGCGTGGAGTGTTTTGACTCACTGTGGTTGTTAAGTCCAGCTGCTTTAGTGTTTAATAAAGAGAATGACCACAAGAAGTGGATGCTGACGGCTGAGGCAGAAATTGAATCTCTTCCTAGTGTAACTTCACACACACACACACACAGAAATACTCCGTCCTCTGTCCTCACAGTCCCTCACCTCCTCCTCCTTCTTTTCTGTTTATGTGCTGCCCACGCACCCGTACTTCCTCTCCTCGTCTGACCTCACATCCTGTCTGAGTCTCACAGCCTGTGTTTGATTACTGAGGACAGCCAGACGGAGCAAAGGAGCGCAACGGACGGCAGGAAAAGAAGAGGAATGAGGAATCGAGAAGAGAGAGAGAGGAGGGGGGGGGGGCGAGCAGTAGCAGGGTGAGCCAAGAACAGGCGAGAGGGGGATTTAGAGGAAGAAAGAGAGACAGTGAAGGACAGACTGCTGCGAGTGGAGGACAGGCAAGAGGAGTCTGGGTAAAGGATTAGGTACGAAAACACAAGGAAATTGAGAGACAAAGAGCGAGCCAGGGATCAACGGAGAGGAGGAGAAGAGGAAAGATGAAAGGAGGGAGGCAGAAGGAGGCTCAGGAGTATGTGAGGCGAGGATTACACAAACTTTTGTGACATCATCAGGAGGCTCAGAGCAGATGCACATCACTGATCTCAATGCAGCAGCTACTTTTACTACAAAGTCAAGGCTGAGTTTCATCAAACTGAGTTTTTCTTGATGGTTTACCAGCTATGGACAGGTATCATAAGCCGTTTACACTGGAATGGTTTTAGGGTGAAACTCAAAAGTATCGTTGCGTTTCAGCCTCCCCTTTACACTGTTGACCTAAAACGCAAACTTGACGTAACGACGTTCAGCTGTAACTAAGCTTCCAGCAGATGCCCCGCCCCCTGGTGTCTGGCTGCAGTATAGGTCATAAGCCCCACCTTCTCATGTATTCCACATATGAGCCGGGAAAACTTAAAAATATTACGATACCTCGTAGAAACGTTTCTCTCATCTTTACGTTAAGGTAGTATGACGATGTCATTTGGCTGCATGATGTTCAGGTGTTTTTTTTCCTGAGAAGTTGGTTCCTCATTAGTTATTGGACGTTAAAAACCGCGATATAAGTTTCATTTTACGATAGTTGACAGCTGCCGTTCGTGAGTAGTTTTTATCGGGGATATAAAAAACTTCGGGAAAGAGCCAAAAGGAGACTAAACCTTCTGAAGAAGAAGAAATAAATGTTTTTATTTCTCTTTTTTACTCTGCTCCACCGGAAATTCTCTGCTGCACAATGGCGGCTAGAGAAACGGGTTTTTTGGCTTCAAAATCGTAGAACGGTGACAGGCGGAAGCACGCTGTCCATTCTATATACAGTCGATGGTCATAAGCCCCACCTCCTCATGCATTCAGGATATGAGTCGGGAAAACTTTAAAAAATGATCACACCTCGTAGAAATGATTCTCACATCCTTACGCTAAGGTGGTATGAAGATGTCATTTGGCTGCATTGTGTTCAAGTCTTTTTTTTTTTACTGAGGAGTTGGTTTCATTAGTTATCGGACGTTAAAAACCGAGTTATAAGTTCGTTTTAGTGAGTAGTTTTTATATATAAGAAACTTCGAGAAAGAGAGCCAAAAAGAGACTAAACCTTCGAACCCTGGCTGGACAATGGCAGCTCGAGTAACGGGGTTCTTTTGGCTTCAAAATCATACAACAGTGACAGACGGAGCCACGCTGTCCATTCTATTCACAGTCTATGGTGTAAACGCCAAGCCGGAGTTCCACTGAAAACACTGACTTCACGCTCAGCTTTGCATGTGCGGATTAAACCTCCACTGTACCATGTGTGAACAGACAACAACAACAACAACAGCGATCGAACGTTTCATTCTTCTGCAGCTGAATCTACTGACTGCCTCCTACCAAAAAGGGAAGTTATTGCACTTTTTCTGCTGTCAGAGAATAAGTTTTTAGTTTAAACTCCAGATGATCAGCTCACCTCTTCTTAAGCCTCTAAACCTTTATCGTGTATACAGCCCCTACAGTTATATCACCATCAGAGTCCTGACATGCGTACTACAGCGTTTTAAGTCCAGCAGCATTTCTAAACAGATATTGCTGTCAGGTCTCTTGCACATTCTTTTTGTTGCACATTTTTCAATACACTGTCTAATTTAAGTGTGTATATATACTTTATTCCTTTTGTACAAAGTTTTCTGTATTTCTAATGTTTCTATTTCTAACTGTAATTACCTAACCTTTGTTTTTCACATATATTGATATTCAATGTTTCTTCATACTTGTATTGTACAGAGAGAGCACAGTTAAAACCAGAGTCAAATTCCTTGTATGCTTCTTGAAGACACCTGGCCATAGAGCCGATTCTGATTCTGATATTTTTCTGTGCATTTTTTTGCATTTTCAGGGTGAAACGCTGTGAAGCTTTGTTGTGTAGACAGAGCCTCAGTTTCAATCTCAGATTTATTTTGCCGTGTTGATTCTAGTTCTACCCATTTGTATAAAGTTAAAATTGAAGACAACATTTCCCATGAGCACCTTTACAATGTATGGATTTGTTGTGGAAGCAAATTGATGGAAAACATCTTTTTGAGTTCCTGTTTAAACAATGTTTTTAAGATGAAACCCAAAGTATAGTCGCGTTTCAGCCCCTTGTTTACACAGAAACGGCATTTTAGCTGACCTAAAACGCAAACTTTTGTAAACAAAATGTTCATCTATTGAACTGTTTCTGCAATCAGTGAAGAAGCATTCAATATGTACGCAATATGATCAGCTTATGTATGTCGTGTTTTTTTATATCGCCATCTATAGGCCTGGCATGCATACTACACCATGTTCAGTGCCGCACTGATTCTACGGAAATGTAGATTTTTTTCACTGCTTTTTTGTGTTATGAGGGTGAAACATTGTGGAAAAGGAGCCTAAAACTACTTCTCTTTGTTTGAGAAAACTTTTTGTAGAAAGTGAAGTGATAACGATGTCCTTATTTAAAAATACACAAATTATTAACTGTTGCAGCCCTGTTGTCATGGCGAATGCTCTTTTGTTCCTGTAAATGTGCACATCAAAGAGCAGTGAAGCATTCGTAAGTATCATTATTCATAAGTATTCTAAAATAAACATAAAAGATAGGGTATTGTGCTTATTTTCCCCAAGATTTCCCTAGCTTGTAAAACTCCTTACTGTGCCTTTAACTGCTACATTTTTTTTGGATCAATTTCCCTCTGTTCAGGTAGCACACACAATGCTATTTCAAGCTACGTTACCTTTAACCGAAGTTTTATTTTCAAGTCGCAGTTGACGTCTCTCCAATCATATTTATCTTCAAAGGCACCACCTTTGAATTTTAAATCAAAGAACCCGCTGTTTTCAAACAAAGTTGTTCATCCTTTGAACTTTTGACTCAACCAAAGGAGTTGGTGCCAGCCCTTGAAGCTCTTTGAAGTCAATTTTAATTTCTAAAATATGAAAACAAATAACTTTTATCATTTAGAACCCTGAACACCTGCATCATCTCTTTCGTGTTTTCAGTTGAAAAAGAGAAAAGGTGTGGATTTAACAAAAATGCAAGAGTTTGATTCCTCTCTAGTTCTCCTCTTAGCTGGTCTTCAAATATACTGGCACGTTAACAACAACCTCTTTAATGTCTGACTCCCACACACTTTAAAATTAGTGGTGTCACTGGCAAATAAAGCTGCAGTACAACTGAGTCACTTTGACAGTGAGGAGGTCGCATTCTTCCTGCGTGACGGCCCGTGGCTCTGAGACGCAGCCTGTCTGCAACCGGGACAAAAAAAGACCTTTAAAGCCTGGAGAAAAAAATGCCAAAAATGTGGCAACGGCCGCTCACTCAGCCCCCGCTGCACACACACACTGACACACACATACCAGGCCACAGGCAATGTCTTTCTGTGTGTGTGTGTGTGTCGCCCTAAGGGAACAGTGTGAGATACGATAGCCATCTCGAGAAGCCTCTAATCAGGGAGAACAAAGCAAAAGTTACGGACGCTCAGCTGGGAGGCAAAGGAGGTGAAGGGGTGGGGGGGTGGAGATGAGAGAGGGCACAGAGCGGAGGAGAGAGGAGGGATGTGGAGGTAGAAGAGGGGGCACAGACCTTGGATTCCATACTGTTATTATCAGCTGCATAGTGAGCATTCCATCTGCTCAACAGCTGGGCTACACACACACACACACACACAAACACACACACACACACAAAGAGGCAGAGGAATCGTTGGGACATGCCTGAAATTGTGGTTGTCATGGTGAAGGTTTGGTTCTCATGGTCAGGGCCCTGGTGGTTTATAAAGGGGGATTAGACGAGGGGAGACACAGATGAAGAGACTGGCACAGGAAAGAGGAGGAGAACAGTAAATAGGACGAGGAGGAGAAAGGGAGAGGAAAAGATTCAGACGTTGACTCTTGGTTTGATGGCTTGATTGTCCAAAAAGCTGACTGTTCTTATGACTTTAAGTGATTGAAGATCCCAGGGAAGTTTCTACTAGGTCTGAATGATTTGCAAAAATAAACTTGTTGTGATTACTATTTCCTATGTTGCAATTGTGATTTTTTTGTGCAAGTATTTCTAGGTTCCCATCTTGTATATTTTTAAGCAAACATATTGCAGGACATGAATAGTTACATTAGTTTCAACACACCAACAACAACAACTCAATTCAACATGGTTCATCCTGATTTTTTTGACTTTTGTTGTTTTTTCCCCATTTGTGACACTTTTCACTCCTTTTTGGGTCTTTTTTTTTTTTTTTTTACATCAAACTGACTATTTTCCGAATTATATCCCAATTTTCTTGCCATTTTTATCAGTTTTGTGTGTTTTTCATCCCTTTTTCACCAGTTGTTGCTACCTTCTGAATTTTTTGAAAATTTCCTCCAAAATATTTGCAAAGTTTTGTTGCTTTTTGTCCATTTTACCACTTTCACTTCTTTTTTCCCACTTTGGACACTTTTTTCGTTACCTTCCCATTTTTTCCAGGTTCTTTCTCAATTTTCTTGACATTTTTTCCTCCCTCATTTTCACACTTTTTGCTGTTTTTTGGCATTTTGGAAAATTTTTGCAACAAACTGTTTTTTTCCTCTGAGTTTAATCTCAACTATCTTGCCATTTTTTTCACTTTTCATTGTTTTTGCCACTATAGGACTATTTTTTGCATCAAACTTACTATTTTCCACATTAAATCCCAACTTTCTTGCCATTTTTGCCACTTTTTGGTGTTTTTTCATCACTTTTTCACCTTTTTTGCTACCTTCTGAATTTTTCAAAGTTTCCTACAAAATATTTACTAATTGTTGTTGGGTTTTTTTCCCCAGTTTTATCATTTTCACTTTTTTTTGGCACTTTGGGACATTTTTTTTTGGACAAACTAACTTTTTTTCAAGTTCAATCCCAACTTTTCTTTCCATTTATACCACTTTTCACTGTTTTTCGTCATTTTTTCCCCACAATTTTAGCTACCTTCTGCTTATTTTAAAGTTTCTAAATTTTTTTGGCTAATTTTTGTTGCTTTTAGGCCAGTTTAATCACTTTTCCTTCTTTTTAAAAAAAATTAAAACTACAAAAAACTCTGAACAACAATAACTCGTGTTTAAGTGTTTTGTAAGCATTTCATTATTAAGTATTTTAAGAATTTTATTTCAAGTATTCTAGTATCAAAGATAATTTGCTGGATTAAATGCTCTTTTTTTTCTTATCTTTGTCTACAGTTGTTTACATTGTTTACTACTCTATGTGCCTTTATTGGTCCCTTGGGGGATAAATAAAGGTTTTTTGTTTTAGAGTTCACTTAGAATTAAGTCTACATCCTGGTCAAAGAAAATAAAATTATCACTGAGCACTGACCCTGGGTACTCTGTATTTCAAACACAGTATAAAAAACTTAGACAAAAACTAATTCTGGGAAGAAAAAAATGTCTCTGGGTTCCCAGAAATTTGTGATGTCAAAATGGGGTCACAGACAAAAAAGGTAGGGAACGACTGCCCTGAGGACAAACATTTGTATACAAAGTTTGTACACAAAGTTTTTGAAAGGTAATCCAACACAATTTCTGCATCTTCTGCTTAAAATACTGAAATCCAAAGCTGACTCAAACTAAACTGAACGAGTGAAGGTTCAGAGACACATAACTGCTTTCTTCAGTCCTCGACCAACGACCTGGTGTCTCTCAGTAGCAGAGTTTGACGTGTGGAAGTAAACGTTGTCAGACACAGAGAAACCTTGTCCACTTCAGCACTCAGCAGAGAGAAGAGCATCTCAACAAGCCAAGCGACACAAAAACTCTCTCCACATTTCCAAGAAGAGCGTGGATGTGTTGCGCACGTGAGTTTATGTAAGTGTGTGTACGTGCGCCGCACCAGCGCAGCGACCTGGCCAGGCAGTGAGGGATTATGGGGGATGAGTTTCTCAGAACCCTGACCCCATCCGACCCTGCTCAGCCAGAAAAGTCTTGAGAGAGTGATCGCAGACTGGCAGACGGAAGGGGAGACGAGTTCACAGACGGAGACGGCAGAGAGAGAGGGACGGAGAAGGGCAGCAAAGAGGCAAACAAGGATAACATTAAAAAAAAAAAAAACAGAGCACAGTAGGCAGAGACAGACTGGCACAGAAGTTTTTTCACAGTCCTGCAAGGCCACCCAGCTGGATAGATCTGTTTTTTTAATTACCACCACTATAAAATATTCTTTGTTACATGTTTTCGGTTTATAACTATCAATCTATTCTTATAATACAGACATAAAACCCTGATAATTTATGTGTTTTCTTTTCTTTCTATTCAATCTTTAAAAAGAATCTTGCTTAGATGAACCACTTTAACTCTGAAACCGCATTTCAAAAGCTTTCAACAACAAATCTGGGAGTTTTGTGCATTAGGGGGCTTCATTCTGTCCCTGTAACATTTAAAGCTCAGAAAAATCACTTTTTTTCACACTGGGGTTTTTAGTAAACCCTTATTTCAGCCTCTGAAATAACACTTTGCTTGAGCTGCTGCCTCTTTAACGCTCCCTGCTCCACAAACCACCTCCTCTCTGAACATCCAGCTCTCTGGGGGCTCGTCAGGGATGGAGATTGATGCAGAACTTGGTGTTTAAGGTCCACCCCCTTAACCTGTCATGAACCAGTTAAGAGCAATGAGGTCATCATTTCAATAATGCGTCAAATTAGCCCCATATTGATTCCAATACCTGGTTAGAAAAGCTGCTAAAACAGATAAAAATCTTCGATGAGTGTGTACATTGAGCTGCAGCCCAACCCAGAACGTCTCTCAGCTGCTTGAGTCAAATTCCCTGTTTGATCCTGCCAAAACAGTTGAGGAGACTTTAAGTATTATGTAACCCAGCTGTGGCTCATACAGAGCACAGACATTTACTGAGTTTGATCGTGTGGCGAGTTTATCTCTTGTATCACAAGGTTCATTCAGCTGGATGGGGAAACGTCTGGTGTTCTCATCGTGATTGGCGAGAACAACCTCCCCTTCTAATCCCTCCAGTCCTGTTACATGATATCAGCGGGAAAGACATTCCTCCACTGGTAAAGCCATCCCTTGTTCTCTTTTCTGTACATCCCCCCTTTTTTTAGACTCTTTGTTCTCTCTTCCTAGTTTCCTTTTTCTTCATTCTTCTTCCTCCATTCCCTCTTTTTGTCTCCCTCTTCCTCTCCCCCCCATCTTGCCCTACAAACATGGCCGTATTTGGGTTTGTGGGAAGTGGTAGGGCTGTGTGGGTGGGATTGGGTGGGGTGGGGGTGGGGGGGGGGGTGGGGGGGCTGAGATTATCACCATGGCAATCCACATCAAAACAGTCCACTCAGGGATGGGTGGGAGAGTGTTCGCACATTTCCAGTCCTGGAAGAGCAGAAGGAGGCTCTGGGAGTTTGATGTTAATATAAGGGCTGAGTCATGAGTCGGTCAAAGGCCACCAGAACTAACGAGGGTGACATCACCAAAACATTACAGAGCTCTGTGCTTTCATAAGCCCTTTTATACCGCTGTCACTGTTCTAAAAATATCAGCTCATTGGTGCCGAAATTTAATTAGTAGGAAACTCAGTTATAGGGTCAAAAATTTACAGGGCTGGAGCAAAGGCAAAAGAGCCTGAAATGTGTCAAAATACCAGATACTTTTTTTGAAGTTGATGTTTTATTCTCTCCACCAGTGCCACTCAACTAGAGACGATTATAGTGTGTCACCTATTAATCGATATCGGCCATTATGTAGCTCCTGTGTCAGGCTGCTGCTGCTCTCTGCCAATGATAAATGCTACTGTTAATTAACACACCCACCATTAACTTATATTAGACTTTATTATGGCGTTCTAAATAAACAGAGATACAGCTCTGGAAAAAATTGAGAGACCGCTGCGAGTTTTTCACTTTCTCTGATTTTGCTATTTATAGGTATTTGTTTAAGTAAAATGAACATTTTTGTTTTATTATATAAACTACTGACAACATTACTCCCAAATCCCAAATATTGTCATTTGGAGCATTTATTTGCAGAAAATTAAAAATGGTCAAAACACCAAAAAAGGTCCACTGTTTTCAGACTTCAAATAATGCAAAAAACAAGTTCATATTCAATTTTCAACAACACATTACTAATTTTTAACTCAGGAAGTATTCAGAAATCAATATTTGGTAGGAAAAAACCTGATTTGCAATGACATCTCTTATGCATCTTGGCATCTTCTCCTCCAGCCTTTCACAGAGCAGTGTGATGACCACAGCAATGGTTTTTATATATTTCCTCATTAAATAAGATTTGGTTCAAGTGATGACCTCATCAGTACCTTGTTAGGTAGAAACAGGTAGAAACAGGTGTGCTTGTGTTGGAATTCAACAGACACTACAATGGAATTACTGTCATATATTTAGAGATGCTGAAAAATTGCAGTGGTCTCTTAATTTTTTCCAGAGCTGTAAATGCTTCTGTCAATACACGTCCACCCTTTTCTAATAAACAACTATAATACAGTGTTTTAACGTCCCTGTGTCACACCTAAAATCATATTTCAGGTATTATAACAATTTGTCTTCATGTACAGTATATATATCCTGTGTGTATCAATGTTCTTATTTTATGTATGAGCAGATATGTGGGACATCGTTGGATATGTCAGGTATCTGCTTTCTTTTGTCCCCAGTATCTGTAACAACATCGGCCCCAAAAACCCCATATTGGTCTGCCACTAAACTCAACCCTGCTCAACCAAAGAGCCAAATAGTTGAAAACTACCTTTTCAAAAGACACAATCCAAGAAGTGCAAAGTGGCGAAAACGACAACTAATAGCAGTAGAAATAAGTAAAAGGTGGAAAAAATGGTCAATGCATTGTGCAAGACATTGACAGTCCCTTTGATATTTTGTAGTAACGAGTAACACAGATGGGTAAGGGAAATGTATTGGAGTAAAAGTAAATACTGTCCGAAATATAAACAACAAGATAAAGCACAGATAAGTATTTGTACTTCACTACTGGGGCTGGGTAATTAATCGCACATTAGATTAAATCACAATATGTCCTGTCGCAATATTCCAATCACAGAGATTGCAATATTTCTTTAACCTGAAATTTGTTAAAACAACAGATAAAACTTAATGCAGTAGATGTTTTATGCTCTACACCCGTTATTCAACCCTGTTCGACCAAAGAGCCAAATTTTTGAAAATGACCCTTGTTGGAGAAACAATCTAAGTGGTGAACAAAGTGACAAAAAATGCAAGAAGTACCAATAAAAGTGAGTTTAAGTTGGAAAAAATGTGCAAAAAGCATGAAAAAATGGCGAGAAAATTGGAAAAAAACTCCGAAAGTAGCAACAAAGTGTCCAAAAGTGGTAGAATAAAGAGTGAAAGTGACAAAATGGGCAGGTAGAAGTCACAAGTAGCAAAAAAAATTCATGGGTTGTTGTCATGCCTTCAATAGTGTCAAAGTGTATTTCCAAAAATGTGTTGGGAACCTTAAACTAATCGTACAATAAATCGTAATTGCAACATAGGACAAAATAACCGCAATTAGATCATTTTTGCAAATCATTCAGCCCTTTTCTAAATCATTCTCTTTTGGTGGATTGCAGAAAATCTCTTTAAAACATCTTTGGTTTAGAATCACTATGTCAACACCGACAGTGAGGAATGAAATGTTTTCTTTTATTTTCATTGCAAAGAAGATTGTGCAACTGAAAATTGAACTCCTCTGAGATTTAAAAAGCCTTTCAGGAAAAAGATATGAAATTAAGCAATAAAAGCCTCAGCCTTGAGTTAAATGTTTCCTTTGCATAATGGATGGATGTTTCCAGTGCAGACCTCTGGAATATCTATAAATTTTTCCTCCCTTATATCCAATGCAACAGAGAAAACACGGCTAACGCAGCATCTGGTTTCCCCTCAATTCACAACACTTGGCGGTGACGTAGAATCAAAGATGGAGGCGCCGAGGGTGCCGGCCCATCTGTTTCTGCTGAAATCCCAGTTTCTCCGAGTGAGAGACAGGATCTGCGGTGGTGATGATGCAGAGCCAAGATGGAGGAACAGAGGGGACGGGGCCCACATCTGTTTCTGCTCAGTTAACAGCACAGAGCTGAGGAAAGAAAAAAAAAAAAAAAAAAAAAAAAAAAAAAGGCCTGTAGAGCTTTACAGGGAAATGGACACTGTGCTCGCCAAGTCAGCCTGCTGCCTTACTGGCACTGGGGCAACAGCCACACACACTGACACACAGAGCAAGGGCATCAGGGGCAAAGCGTAGGCGGCTGTGTGTGCATATGTGTGTGTGTGCATATGTGTGTGCATGTGTGTGTGTGTGGTATTCTGGGTTGGACCATACTTGGATGCGCCGGGCCAAGCAGCAACTTTGTCGGAATGTTTGTACTCTGTTCTTTAACTCTCTGTCTCTCTCTCTTTCTCTCTGTCTTTCCATCCCTCTTCTCTGTGATGTTGGACTTTCAGCTTCAGATTTTTTCTCCCTCTTCTCATCCGTCCTTCAAATCCTGCATTCCTCTCTCCTGCTCTCTCTCTCGCTCTCTCTTTGCCCCCCTACCTCCCGCCAATCCTCTGGACCCTCATGCTCTGATTGTTTTACAGGAAGCTCAGTCACGGGGTGTTTGTGCATATATGTGTGTGTGTGTGTGTGTGTGTGTTGTGTGGTATATGTAGCTGACTCAGCCTGATCTCCAGTCCTGTACTGAGATCCTGGCAGACCAGAACAGACAACAGACGACATGCTGACATGCTCCTGTCTGTCATGTGTGTAACTGTGTGTTAGAGTACAACAGAGTTTGCAACATGACACCGTTGACCTCCTGCACTGAGCTGTTGACGCTGCCGTCTTTTCTTCCTTTGACACACATCTAACATGACTCTGACATGCACATGCACCGTCTCTGAGTGCATATGTTTAACAGCATAAAAACACACCAAGATAAGAAAATGAAAGACCTTAAATAAGTTCTCAGAAACACGAGTAGCCAATGCAGACTTTTAAAGTCTCTATAACATCTCTCTCTCTTGTGAAACTGCTTGTTATATCTGCACATGCTATTAAAGGTCAGTCTGTGTCTACAAAAGTCGAAATTTTTACCAGGATCTGAAAAGAGCAGCGAACAACGTGTCCCTATGACAACTGACCGCATGTTCAATGGATTATACAACAAAAAAAAAGATCTGCTCCTGATTTTTATTCTTTATTATGCAGTGATCAAGAACAAAAAAAAAAACCTGCATAGTGACAGAATGAAGGAGGTATCTCAACAGCAGATACCTGAAACCAACCAAACAAAATGATCCATTAAAGCTCCTCTAAGTAACTTTCTCTTTGTGACGATGTTGACGCCCTCCTGTGGACAAAGTGATGCACCTTCTGTTACCAATCTTGAGTGTTTCTGACAAATCTGCAACCCCTTTCTCTTTTGAAAACCCCAATATATAACTCTGAGCATGTGCAAAGGGAAAAGTAAAAAACGTCTCTTCAGCACGTTGATGACAAGAAGTCCAACACAGTGGTTAGACCATAGGAATCACAATATAGAAATTGTCAAACTTGTTGCTGAGGGTCTTGTTTATTTTAATAAGAGTCAAAAGATATCACTCTTAAATCCAGCTGGTCTCATAACCACCTACAACCTCCTCAAAGAGACTGTGACATCACACTTTTTCTGAAATCTCCAGCCAGAATAACAACTGGACGTACTGCGAACAATATATATTCCTGAGGTTTTTGTTGGAATTCTGAGGAATAAGGTCAGATTTCTGGGGGTTTAATCTCAAAACACAGGTCCAATCAAACTGTTGTTAATCCCAGAAATTTGAAAAGAAGCTAAAAACTGAAATTTTCATTTTCGGAATTTTGTAAAAAAGGGTCAGAATTCTGAATATTGCAATTAAAAATATATCTTGGTTTTTAGTATTAGAATTCTCATTCTGTGGAATATTGAGAAACATTTCAGAAATTAGTTTCTTTTCTTCAGAGATTTAGGGAAAGAATTCTGGTGGAAACTGTTAAAAATTTCACTTTTTTCCCCTCCAGAGCTCTGAGACTGAATTAGTTACTTTATTGAACCTGGATTTCAAAAATAAAGTTAGAATTCTAAGATAAATATCGGAATTAAAAAAAAAAAAAAGGTCAGAATTCTGGTTTTAAGCTCAGTTATCCAAATCAGAAAAGTTCTAAATTTATCCCAGAATTTAAAGAAAAAACTCAGAATTTTAACTTTTTTCCTGCATAGTTTTGGTGAGACAAAAAATAATTTTTCATTGGCTAAATAATCAAAATGTTTTCAATGTCTTCTTCATCCATAAGAAACTGTTCGGATAGGTCTGTTTTTTTAAAATTGAATAATATTAAGGATTCAACCAATCAAACGATCATCGGTGTGTTTTTTTTACACTAAGAAACTGCAACCCCAAAATCTAAAATAAAGAAAAAACTTTTGTGCTTTTGTGTAAAGGAACACAAACTTTTGTATCACTACGCAAAACTCAATCTTCTGCAGAACTTCTTTGTTCTCAACTTCCAGACTTTTGGATCGCTTGAATTATGCACAAATTCACACACTGCTTATGGATTTGGGAAACAGACGTGTACCCACAGCTGCCACATGTGTAACTTTCCTCTGATCCGACTTCACGCTGCGAGGGACTGAGGGAAGTTTTACGACGGGGATAAATTTAAAAGAGAGTCTGACGGCTCCAGAGAGGGTTCGAAGGACGTGATGTGCGTCTTTAAGATTCCCTGTCATCACCTCTGTGGATCAACGTACATGTGTGTGTGTGTGTGTGTGTGTGCTATATGTGTGTGGTTATGTGGATGAATGAGATCCTCTGCTCTTTTTAATAACTAACACATACATCTGACGCGTGAAAAGACATGTCATTACGGGCTAACGGTACCACATGTAAGAGTGAGAGTGTGCGCCCGTATGTCTGCACATATGTACTCCTCTCTCTATATATAAACGCATGAGTGTGTGTGTTTGTGTGTGTGTGTGTGTGTGTGATAAGGCTGCAGTGTCTGAATCTCTGAGCTCAAAGGTTTCCTTCATCTAAAGCAGGACTCTACAGGTATGCAACCAACCCCCACCTCACCCCCCTCTCCCCTATTGCTCAGCCTCCGCCAACAAGGCCAGTATTGTAGCAGGAGTAAAACGATAGCGCTCAGGGACAGGTTCAGCTATGTGGTTACCCAGACAACCCCTCTTTTCCACCTTCCTACCTCAACACCCCCCCCCCTTCACCTCAGCCAGGCTGCATGCACCCATTCATTTCTTTTGGGTGACTTTCAGTGAGAAAGAGAAGGGACGAAAGGTGTGTTTTATCTGGCTTGAGTGAATGGAGAGGAGCACTGAGGCTGGAGGGGACAAAGCCGGTCTCATGGGGGGGTCAACGAGGACGGGCAACATTCTTCCACGAAGAAAAAAAAAGAAAAAGACTGGAGAATAACAGTAACTATCACAGCTATTAGAGTTGTCACCTTGGTGTTTGTGTAAAAACAAAAACCAACCAAACGAAGCTTCATAACGACAGTAAAGTGTTTCCTCTTTTCTCCTAAAACGTTTATTCTTCCTACCTTGTGTGTGTGTGTCTGGTTCACTGTTGCGTGGACTGCTTCGGAGTCGTCTCTCCGGCTTCTTCCCGCCCGGACTGCCGACTCCGCCTCCCGTCCCCACTGACCCGAGCGATGGGGCGTGTGATTTGTTGCTGCGTCAGGAAGAAATGCACAGAAAACGTTCAACCCAAGTACAAAAAAACACAAAAAATAGAAGAAGAAAACTTATGATACAAACAGATGAAAAGATTAAGTTCCAACTGTTGTTATTGATGTTTTGAGACGTTGTCGAGATTTCATAACGAAAATTCTGAAAAAAAACCCTCAGAATTCAGACTGTTCTTTGCAATTTATTATTTCTTTTTCAGGTATCTTTTGGGCTTTTCATGCCAGGCCACCCGCTGAGGTTTAACTTCATTGGGCGCAACCTAAACTGCAACACTAACTGCACCTGTCATACCACAACAGTCGGCTGAAGTTGTATTTTGGGCTGTGAGTTGTATCCACTCACATATTTTCAGGAAAATCACTGCTTGATTTTCAAGAAGTTACAGCAAGAATGACATCCAAATAGTTACTTCTTTCTTAAAATAAATGCTTTGTACATGAAATGAATGCATAATAACAAAAAAAACTTCAATAAAATAGTATGAAAACTGCCCAGTGTGTCAAATGTGATATAAGAAATGTGTCGTCAATGAAAATGATAAAGCAATATTTTTCTGTGGATTTTGTTAAAAGGGTTAATAAACATCTCTGTTGCAAAAATTGGAATTTTCTGACTATTTTCTGATAGATCAGGCTTTGGAGGGTTAAAAGTGATGCCATAGTCGCACATGTTCTGTTGGACAGGTAAGTCCTATTGTTTTTTTTTTTGGGGGGGGGGTTGGATCTTCTAATAACTTTAATCGTCAATGTGTCTAGTATACATATGAGAAATTGAAGCTGATGGAAAAAAAAACCCTAGGACAAGTTTGTTCAAATACAAACCTTAAAAATCTTCAAAATCGGACATTAAGGTCAGATTTCCGAACTTCGTGTTCTGAATTCAGTATTATCGTAAGAGAGGTTTTTGTACGTCTAGGCATGATAGTGATAGCCAAAAATAATTTCAGACTTCTACCTCAAAGTAGCTGGCGGGGCTATAGTTTTTGAACTGCATAATCATATTTTTCGTATTCCTTTGTGAGGGTAGGACATGGTTTAATCGTGTTTTTCTCAAGCAAAAGGCACGAAATTTGGGTTTAAAGGGGCCCAAAGAAAGAAAAATATTAATCCTTAAGATTCCAAGAGGGCCTGTTGTCACTTGGGCCCTAAAAATAGAAAAAGCCTTAAAGAGGCAGTGTGGTCACCTGTATCCGTTGTGTGCCGGCCCCAGGCTGCCCTTGTACAAAGTGGATGGAGGTGAGTTCAGTCGATTCTGTCGCTCTAGCTGTCTCTGTTCCTTTATCTTTTTGGGCTGTGGCTTACTGTACGTCTCCTCTCTGCCTATGAAGTTCGACATCCCGTAAACTGGGATGATTTCTGCAGAAAAGGAGAATTTACGTCAGGTGAAAATGTTTTAATTTCATATTCAGACTTTAAACACAGCTGGAAGAATAAAAGTGAGTCCGTACCTGGATCGCCGTACATGGGGGGAAGGTGGTGCTGGTAGTACTGATGGGGGGGCAGCTCTCCAGGGCTGACAGGGGGGTAGAAGGAGTGAGAGTTGGGGATGAAGTGAGGGTGAGCCAGATAAGGGGGCAGGTGGTGCGTTGGGGACAGGGCCGGAGAGTAGCTGGGGGGGTAGCACTCTGGAGACTGTGGGGTCACCACCACCCGCCGCACCCCTGTGGTATCCTCCAGCACCTTTGGGGGGGGGGGTGGAGAAGAGGAGAAGAGGAGGTTAAAGGGATATATGTCAGAGGAATTTCACAGTTAGCAGTCCACTTGGAAATTTTGCACACGGCTGCTCCAAATGGCAGCGAGACGTGTCTGAGAAGTTTAAACTTTGGGAGCAACAAATCATGTCAGTGAAGGGCGAAGAGACAAAGAAAGACACAGAAGCTGCTTCAGGCTCCAGACGTGAGTGACGTTTGTCTTTAAAGAGGGTGACCATATTATAAAACCCCTCCCCAAAAAAAGACCCACTATTCAACCTCTCTGAGATACTGCAAAAAATACCCAAAGATACTCAAAGACCATACAGTTACTCGGGCAGAACAATTAAAAAAAACAACATAATTGGGATTATTTTACCCTATATTCCAATGCAATTTATGGTGCGATTATTTTTAAGTTCCCCATCTTATGTGTTGTCATCAACTGCTATATTGAAGGGGATAATATTTTTATAGCTTCCAGATAATGAAATCCTAAAATTCAGTGTCTAAGAAAGTTAGAATATTACATGAGAACAATAAAAAAGGAGATTTTAAACAGAAATGTTAGGCTTTGAGAAAGTTTTGCTACTTTCTGACCATTTTTCTCTGTTATATGTCTTGATTTGTTTTTATTGTTTATGGTTGGTTTGTTTGTTTTATTGATTGTTTTTAGAACCTGTACAGCACTTTGATTGAAAGCGCTTTATAAATAAAATTATTATTACCATTATTATCATTATTACCATTATTATTTTTCAAGTTTTCCTCCCAATTTTCATCTATTTTTTTCACCCACCCTTGTGACAATTTTCCAAGCTATTCCAATTTTCTTTCCAATTTTTGTTGCTCTAGGTCCAATTAGGTCACTTTTCACTCCTTTAATCGCTATTTTTGCTCCACTTTTATTCCATTTTTGCAGCTTACAGGCTATTTTCCGATTTTTCTTCCAACATTCTTGCCATGTTCTTCTACTGTATGACCATTTTTCCACCTTAAACTTTTTTTAATTGCTTTTTTCTATGTTTCGTTTTTGCCACTTCTTACCATTTAGATTGTTTAATTTTTAAAGGTAGTTCTCAAACCCAAATAGTTTGTCTCTTTGGGTTGAGAAACACTAGTGTAGAGCATAAAACAACTACTGCAAAAAAAAATGTATCTGCTTTCTGACATATTTTAGATTAAAGAAGCAGTGCAACAGGCCATGTTGCGATTTAATCTAAGTTGCAATTAACTGCCCAGGCCGATTCATAACCCATACATTTATTTGAAGCACTTATTTTCTGATGAAGTGAACATTTTCTATAATGTAAAACTAAATAATGAATGGTAGCCCATTTCCACCATTCAAAATTTAAAAATGAAAAACCGGCTTTGTTGAGTTTTTTCTTTTTTTGCCCGTATCCAGTCGAAATTTGGAGACAAAAAGTCAGATTGATGAGATAAAGAGTCAAAATTTCAGCGTGTTATCTCAAATTTTTGACTAAAAATTTTGACTTAATATGGACCAAAAGAATTCTTAACAAAGACAAGTTTTTTTTTCAACCTGGCAGAAGTTGGCTTCCATTCAAATGCCTCACCACAAGCTTTAATTAAATGTAAAACATGTATATATTTTGTTTGTGCAAAAATATTAATACTGCCGCAAAATCTTAGTTAAAATTCATCACAACCACGATGAAATCTGCATTTGCCTTTAAAAGTGCGTTTCCACCGGGCAAATCTCAGAGAAAGTATGGTCACCCTACTTTAACTGTTTAAAGTTTTCTGAAAAGAGTCTTTTTTTAAAAAAAAAGCTACTACGAGGTTTCAAAGGTCCTGGAGCACCTGCTGTTACAAAATGATGCTGCCAATCATTGTTTAAGAGCCACTCTGAGGAAATTTAATGAAAGGATGAATTGCTTTATTAATTGAACAACTGAGACATTGTGCTAACTGGACGCTCCGGCCCTTTAAGAGGTGAAAACATGCTGTCATCAGATGGTCCACAGATTTCAATAACAACTAATTTCAAAGAACTGCTTCAAATTAACACACATTCCATAAATGTGTCCACTTTCACACACACACACACACACACACACACACACACACACATTCCAACTATTCAGACACTTTCACAGGCCTGCATTCCTAACACAGAGCAAACACACACTCCCTGCAGAGAGGGGAAGTCATCAGATGGTCCCTAACAACAACACTCACACACACTCACCCAAACCCTCAAATAACACAACCCCCAAAACCCCCCATCACGCAGACTTGGTGCCAAAAAAACAACAGAAAGAGAAAGAAGAGAAGTATTAAAGGGGTCAGGAGGAGAGGAAGATGGTTGCAAAACTAATCCAAGTGGGAAAAAGAGGGGGAAGGGAGGGAGAAAGAAGAGGTGGAGGAGAAAAGGGGGGAGGCCCAGCTATTTACCCCCTCGAACCCCTCCTCCGCTGCAGAGGAGAAAAACAGATTGTTGACAGGAAAACAAGAGCAAAGTCCCCACAAGAGTACATGTGGATCTGAGCTACATACCCACGCAGCATTTACTGGCAAGAACACACACACACACACACACACACACACACACACACACACATTCCAGCTGACACAAACTGGAAAGGACCCACAAATATGCAGACACATGTGCACTCACACACCCAGTGTTACAATGAACCATTAATGTGAACCACTGAGGACACACACATGCAAAATACATCTGTCAATATGCAACTTTATGCCACAGCAGCGTCTTTCTTCATCCATCCCTCCATCCATCCATCCTTCCCCCCTTTACCAATCCAGTGCCTGTCTCCACTATTAGCCTTGTTTATGTAACAGTGACACTGTTTCCCGCTCACACTTGGCTCGGTCCCCGCTAACGCACACACACCCACACACTCGTGCAAACACAAACACACACCCACGGTGAGCCAATGACCTGGCTTCCACTGGCACAGGAGCTCAGTGTCACCACATGCAGACCGCAGATGTGTTTGTTGTGTGGATTGACCTTTTGACACATGCTGATGGAGTGAAAACACAGTTTGAGGGAACTAATAACGCCAAACATTACAGTAAAACTTGTTTTTTAAAAGACAACAGCTATTTTCCAGACTTATTTTCTGTGTTTTTGTTTCTTTTTTTGCAATGGTGAGGACCAGAGTGGGTGGATGACTTACTCAGGAACTAAACATGCTCATATTAGCACATATTGGTATCGGCTGATATTGGCTTAAAAAATGAACTATCATTTATTGGCAGATATCAGTGTGTTATCAGCTGATATAATGGGCTTCTGCTTACTTGATTAACCCTTTAGGTCCGCATGTGTCGGCGCCAAAACATTTGCATTTTAACATTACCCTGAGTAAAAAGGAGCATCTGAAGGAGCAACTTCATGAGAGAAAAGGTAACGTTTGATGGGATGAATGTCAGGGTGACTGAAGCTATCTCCGTCTAGTTTTTACTTCATATACTTATCGTTTTATGCGTAATTTGATGCTTGTGTTGTGTGGTGACTCTTGGAAGAATGTACCGGGTTTGATTTGTACAGTATGAACATATTTCAATGTAGTAACCGTTTGAGAACAGAGTAACGTCCTGTGTTTGTACTGTATACGAGAACGTGTGTTTTATGCACCGTGCGCAAAATAGCACATAAAGTCTTTCTGCGGTCTCAGAAATGTGTTTCCAGTCTTCTTTGTGCTATGTGAGTCTGATTTGATGCTTGTTTTGTTGCTAAACTTATTTTTGCAACAATACAATATTTTTAGTGCAATATTATTTTGCACCGAAATTAACATTATACAACAAATGTGACAGGAGCATGTACCATCTTACAGTACGCTAATTCCAACTCAAAAAAAAGTTGGCGATCTATGCAGGTAAGTGTGTAGAAAAAATATCGATATTGTTATCGGCTAAATGAGTTGTAAAATATTGGCATATCGAATATCAGCCAAAAATCTGATATTGTGCATCCCTAGAAAAGATAAAACTTCAAATAAATAAAATGTATTGACTTAAATAAAGGTATTCAGATGTTATGGTAAAAAGGGGCAATAAGCATTTACATAATTCTTTTAAGAGAGAGCAGTATCGGAAATTGCTCCGATATTGCTGAAAATGCTTATACTGGTATTGGCGACCATTGGAGTCCAGGCACCGATTCAAGATTCAAGATTCTTTTCATTGTCATTATGCAGGCGTAACAAATTCTTTGTCGGACTCCCGGCTACATAAGTAAAAATAGAAAATATAGAATAGAAATACTATAATGTACAATTTACAAGAGACAATAGACAAGACTAAAAAAACAGGATGCAAAATACAGAAGAGAAATTGTTTGAGATGAGAAGTTGTGGTAGAAGTGGAATCTATAGAATATAAATACTATAATGTGCAAAATGTGATCTGATACCATGCAATTTATCAAGTTAGAAATCTAATGTGTAGCTCTGTTTAACTCTGGCACAATCTTCTTCGCTGCTCTTAAAACACCAAGGGGAAAATTGTATCAAAGTATTTCTAGTAAACAACTTTAAATTGAATTTTCCATTGCAGGAATTAGTGTTTCATAATAAATTAGACAGCATGCTGCTTGAGTCCCATAAGTAAGCTACCAACTATTTTTCTTGATGAACACTAAACACATAACCTATGTTTTAGTTAGAAAACAATATGTAGGAGGCATATTTAATGGCAAGAAATATTGTTTTTTCATTTTTGTTTTGTAAGAGTAAGAAAACTAACCTGTGAGATGTACCCAGGGGGAACGTGGATTGGGGGAATTGATCCATTTGGAGACATCATGGGAACCTCAGCAGGACCTGTGGAGGAAGGAGGGAAGGTGTTTATTTAACCTGGAAAGCAGCTCGTGCTAAAGTAAATTCTCATTAACATTCGTCAGTCAGCGGTACACATGCAGGGACACAAACAGAGACACACACACAGCTTCACTTTGAAAGGGCCCTTTATTCCAAAAGATCAACCTGAAAGTTTACATCAATGCTCCAAACTGAAGGGTGTAAAAGAAAAAGGTCAACTGATCACCTCATTCCTAGATAGGACGAGTAATTGTCTTCAAAATTTTACTAGCAAACTGTGTTAACTGCTACTTACACAACACACCGGGTTTGAAGTTATAAATGCGGCCAACGTGCCTCCATATTCTCCTCTCCCAAAAGTGAAGCCAAAAATCCCCTTAGTGGGCAATTTTCTACCACGCTGGTAAAGTATGACTCTACGCTCCAACTGATAAAATGTTGATGATCCTTATCATGGGTACTAGGGCTGGGCAGTTAATCCCAAATTAATGCAATATTCTCATCATAGACAGTGCCTCTTTAACCTGAAATGTGTAAAAATAACAGATGAATTTTTTTGCAGTTGATGTTTCATGCTCGACACCAGTTACTCAACCCTGCTCATCCAGAGAGCCAAATTTTTCGAAAATTACCTTTGTAAGAGAAACAATCCAATGCGTGAAAAGTGGCAAAAACGGGAAGAAGTAGCAATAAAAGTATGTTTGAGGTGGCAAAAATGGTCAAAAAGCATGAAAAATGGCAAAAAAAATTGGGAGAAAACTTGGAAAATAGTCAGAAGGTAGCAAAAAATGGTCCAAAAGTGGCATAAAAAGAGACTAAAACGGGCATGCGTAGAAAAAAATATTCTACAGGTTGTTGTCATGCTTTAACTAATGTCAATGTTCATTTCAAAAAATGTGTTTGCTAAACAACACATAAGACAGGGAACCTAAAAGTAATTGCGCAACAAATTGCAATTGCAATATAGGGGGAAATAATTGCAATGAGATTATTTTTAGCCCTATTTTACAGAATTTCTGAATTTTTCTGAAACGCTGTTTCCACCGTTCTGGTGAAAACACTGACGTCACGCTCAACTCTGTGTGTGTGCATTACACCTCCACTGTGCCATGCACGTACCGAACAACAACAATAATAACAACCTAACGTTTCGTTCGTGTGCGACTGAATCTACTGACTGTATTCTACCAAAATGTACATTTACTGCACTATTTCTGCATTTAGAGAAGAAATTGCTAGTATAAACTCCAGGTGATTGGCTCACCTCTTCTTCAGCCTCTAAACCTTTGTGGTAAATACGGCTCCTACAGTTATATCGCCATCTACAGTCCTGACATGTACTTCTGCGCTTCCGTGTAAACACAGATGTTTTCAGTGCGTTTTCTGCATTTTAGGGTGAAACGCTGTGAAACGTTGTCGTAGAAACCAGGCCTTAGTTTTCCAGTTTGACTCATCTGTAAGCATGGAGAAGACAGGCTTTTGGGCTCCTTATGATTTTGCTTCACTTTTGGAGAGTTGGCATGTCATCCATTTTTCTACGCTGTCTTTAATTTTGAGTATATTGTCAATGATTGTTTTTTACATTCTAAACCATTTTTTATTTTTTGTGTTGTTTTTCTGATTTGACGTCTGTGGTTAACAGGAGAATAAAACTGATGGACGTCAAACGACAGCTTATCCCAAAGCAAACTTTGCTCCAAAGGACAAAGAAGAAACGAGTCTGATAGAATTAGCAGATTGAAAAACTATGTTGATTTTTCCACAATTTATGAACCCCCCTCTACCACCCCCAGATCTCTCCATCTCTTCATCTTCTTCCCTCTCTCAGTGACGGAGGTCTGCGGCTGGTAAAGTCATTGGGACCCCGGTGGGACAGCTGGAGGCAGACCTGGCCTCTGAATAAATCACACACACAGACACACACACACACACACAGAGGCCCTCACTACCTACAGGCTGAAGCACAGCAGTAAAAGTATGTTGACACCTATCTTGTGTCTCCAAATTCTCCTTTAAAGGGCGATTTCACCCAAACAGCTTCCACCTTTTCCTCACTTTGCTGCTTTTCTCATCCCTTTTTCCCTCTTTTTTCACTCCTCCTTCCTGAAACCCCTTGTGGATAACCCTCCTGCTCATCTATTACTCACATCCTTCCTTCCTTTATTCCTATTTTGAATATTACTCACTCCATCCATCCTATCTGTTCCTCCACCACCCTCCCTAAAACCATGCCATCACTCCCTCCTCCACCTTCCTGACCTCTCATCGGACAAACAAACAGGTAAAAGTACAGTAAACACACACACACCTTCCTGCAGATCACGCTCACACACACTAAAGTCCCTAGTGAGTGTGTGTGAGTAGGTCACAGGTACGAGGAGACAGACTTCTTTCAGTCCCAGACTGTGGAGACGAGAGGTGTGTATGAAAGTCTTCATTGAGTAGAAGGTCATAGCATGGGGAGACACACACACACACACACACACACACACACACACACACATACACACTCACACACACTTCTCCTCTAAATCCCTTTCCATCACTGCTCATAGCACACTTTCCTCACACTTTCAGACACACACTCCCTCTCTGTGTCTCTCTCTCACACACACACACACACACACACACACACACTCTTGACAAACAGACGTGTGTTTGGACAGTCTCTGCTGCCTCTGTGCTCTTCACTCAACAAACAGCAGCATTCCTCTGCTCTCTCTCACACACACACACACATGCACACACTCAACATTCCCATCCCTGGCCCCAAGGACTGGACCCAACAGGCCCTGCTACCCCCTAACCCCCCCCCCAAGACACAAGACAGTCTTTGTCCTGATACCCTCACACACACATACACACACATACTGCTGCAAGTCATCTAGTATTAGACTGTTAAGAGCAGCTCAGAGTCATCAGCGTGTAATGAAGTGGTTGTTACAGTGTGTGTGTGTGTGTGTGTGTGAGTGGGGTCCATCATCATCCACTCTGAGGTAACGTCAATCATCTTTCTCCAACCATCAGCTCTGCCCTCTAAGCAGCACTTCCTCCACCTAATCCTGCAGGAATCCTCCTTTTACTCCCCCTGCACCTCCTCATCCTCTGCGTCTTCTTCTGCAGGTCAAAGATGAGTTATGAGGTCACTTCCTGCTTTAGGGGGTGACATCACTGATCTCTGAACTGAAGAGTGAGATGTGTAATGTGGCCTTTAGAGGTGATAAACATGCAACCGTTGCATCTTCCTACACAGTTACTCAAGAATTATGAATCATCTCAAGGGTAAAAACTGCACAGCAGATCTGCAGTTTGTTCCTGTTTTTATTTTTAAATTCATGCTTTTGCCACAGAAACTTCACAGTGTAAAGCCCATGCCATCAAAAACTAGTCAGAAAATTCCAATTTTTTCAGACCTGAGATGTTTATTAACCCTTTTAACAAAATCCACATATCCACAACCTGCCCCAGGACCTGCCCATCATCTTCTACACCTCAATCATCCAGTCTGTCCTGTGCACCTCCATCTCTGTTTGGTTTCCCTTTGCCTTCAAACAAGACAGGCACAGACTACAACAAACTATCAGTTTAGTACAGACTCACGGTGGGCGTGGATCTTATAACACAGCTGCGCTAAAGTGCTGCGCAGAAGTGCGTGTATGTCATCTATAACACGACACAAACATAATTTTGTACAAACATATGTGCCACCGTGGTCTTTAAAGAAAAAAAAAAAGCTTTGAAAAGATTTCATTCAAGTAATACAGCGGCTCAATGTCGGGCGTCATGACAACGGAGGTAAACAACAGCCTCGTGCTGCTGCACGCGGAGGAAAACGAAGGAGCTGCTTCCTGACATCAACTCTTCTCTGGATCCAGTGAGATCACTTTAATTTTGATTTTTGGGCCTGGTATACCAGAGATTTGTTGTTGATCAATCATTCTTCTTTGAACTGGTTTTCCTTTTTGGTTCTCTGTGGATTAATGGACTGATTGGTGCTTAAAGACTCTCGTGGCAGACAGATCGCTCCTGCACCGACCAACTTTGATTTAATCAAAAAGACTCTTTAAACCGAACTATCTTTGCTGTTAACTTATTTTTCGTTTAAAAAGGACTTTTAACTTATTTAGGAATCATGAAGGAGCATTTTAGGGCTGTATTTTGTCTACATTCAGTCTGGTTCTGTGCTGTTGGGTTTAAATATCATTAAAAACCCGTCGCTGACTTATTCATTTGCCTCTTGTAAGTGATTTGTTCAGAGTCAGAAGCTGCAGAGACGACATTCTCTGACCAATGAGTGACCGGCAGTCCGTCCACGTCACCTTTTAGTATCAGCTTAGCTAACCAGGCTTGGAACCAGGGTAGAGTAGGTACTAAAAACTGGCGTCTGACGCATAGTACCGCGCCTGAGGAAACGCAACACAAACCGAGTAGAGGCGAGTAGAGTAGGGCCAAGACGGGTCAGTGGAAAAGGGCCATTTCTGTTTAAACTGCCCCTCCTCAATCCAGACACGAGCAATTTCTTCCCACAGGCTGCCACTCTTATGAACAATTAATAACTAAAAATGTCGTTATTATAATAATAATAATAGCTTTCCAGTTATTAAGCCCAAAGGCAGCTTCAGCCTACTGTCAAGTCTCCTGCACATTCTTTCCGTTGTACATTTTCATTGCACTGATTAAGTGTGTATATATTTTCTTCCTTTTGCACAAAGTTTTCTATACTTCTATAATTCTATTATTTCTAATCGTAATAACTTAATATCTGTCTTTATACACTGATATTTAATATCTATTAATACTTTTTTTGTACAGAGAGAGTACAGTTAAAACCGAAGTCAAATTCCTTGTTTGCTTCTTGAAGGTACCTGGCAATAACGGCAATTCTGATTCTGAAATACAAATGCATCTTCTGATTTGTCTTAGACACACACACAGTTTTTACATCTTTCTATACAACATTTAGGTTTTCTCCTTAAATGTTTACACAAGAAATAAACACACATGTCCATCGTAAACATTCTGCGTCACACTTTCCAAACACTAACCCTTCATGTTCAACACGTCAGTACTTACCCACTCCACACACTTACACACACACTCACACAAAAACACAAACTCAAAACGAAGTTGTCCAGCTGTTTGAGTCTGGGTTCACATATACGTACAGAAACAGGACGTGATGCAACTTTTCGTCAAATGTTTCTCATCATATAACTGTCAAAGACAGCTGCGCCTGGGCCCCAAAACAACACACACACTCACACACACACACACAGACAACACAGCGCTCGGACATTAAAAGATTTCTGGTCTCAAATACTCCCTGATTACTAACATCCGTATAAGGGCTTTAACTTACGCACACTTCCTGAACACACTCTTTCATGTATAGACCATTGATGCAGACAGTGTGTGTGAGATAACCGAAGACAAACCGTGTGTAAACGTGTGTGTGCGTTCAGTCTGAAGTCGGAGTCAACTTTCAGAGAGGAGTCAAACACTTTCTCCTTCATTTCAGCTCGGCACATGTGGTCACCACATTGAAAGGAAATGCAGACCCTCTTGGGGAAGCTTGTGTGTGTGTGTGTAAGCGTGTGCGAGTGTGTCGGCCCAGAGGAGCCTGTTTGTGAGGTGACCTACATACAAAACAACCCGACTCGGATGGATTTCCCAAAAACACACAGACCCAAAAAAACATGGCGTTGCTAAATAGACACACTGTGCTCACTTTATCTTTAGAGTGCAACACACACACTCACACACAACCTTTGTGTACCCTGTGAGAGCCCCATGGAGGCAGCTGTCTGATCTCCATGGGTACTTGTATTCCTATGTATGTATGTGTGTGTATGTGTGTGTGTGCACATCTGTGTGTGTCTGGGTCAGCTGTGACGTGGCGTTGCCTGGAAGTTATGTAAGCATCGGCAGGGTAATGTTATCTGTCCTCGGTGATCCAAGAGAAAGACACTCCCACGACAGCTTCCTCTGCTGCCTCGCCAACACACACACACACATACACACACACACATTCAGACACACAACCACACACACACACTATAGATCATGACCTATTGTCAAACCAAAGACATAAATATAAAAAAATTCCTCTGGGTCTTTTCGTCGACAGCTACTTGAAGCTCAAGGAGACAGAATGCGGTGCATGATGGGAATTGTAGTACGGATAGAAAATAGAGTCATAGAAGAGGGAAGAGAAACCCTGTGGTAGCAGGAAATGTATGAGACAACTTTAAAATAGCACAGCATACTGTATATACACATCCTGGATCGGTGTGAAACGTGATGACACACACACACACACACACACACACACTTCAGTCTATCTCTTCCCTGTACGGGGTGAGGCTCAGAGATGGAGGAGGAAGTCAGGACTTCCTGCGTTGCCCTGCCCTGGGTACTTACACCACCTCTCTGCACACACACACACACACATTAACACACACATGTGGACAGGAACACAAAGCTGATGCATGTTACCAACATCTTTGCACATTTGCAACTCGGAAACAAACACACCTATACTTTTGAGCCTGAGTGTGTGTGTTTTGTGGGACTGTGGGTAATCTGAGCGGGATGCAGATATGCAGAGGAATGTAAATCATAAGCTTACTGTATGTACATAACTTGAGTGTTTGTGTGAGTGTGTGTGTGTGTGTTTGTGTGTGTGTGTGTGTTGTGGTATGCAGGAGCACATATCCTCCCAGACTTCTATCCTCTGTGTTGAAAGTTGCATAACTCGGTGTCATAAGGGAACAAAGAGAAAGCATTGTCAGCTCTGCCAGCTGATGATCTATCAGTGCCACGATGACCTCATCCTCACGAGACATCAGGACGCTGCAAAGAAGAAGAAGAAGAAGAGGAGAGGACGAACGCTACGATGATGATGAGGTTTATAAAAACAGCATTGTATTATGAGCTCACTGGCGAGGGATCACATTTCAAATTAAGAGCGTGCTCTCTTCTACACAGACTGAAGAAAACAACAGCGGAGTGGAGACTTTTGAAACAATGGAGACAACTTTCCAAGCCATACGCTGTTTGTAGAGAGCAGACATTGTGCACAAAAGCCTTCAGTTATAGCTCTGGCTGCTTAGACGGAGGTTGAAGTTTTGTCTCTAATTCTTGCTTGCCAACAATCACCTGCTTCTCTGTTGTCTCTACAGACACTAAAAATGTCCACTTTATTGACTCTAATTATTAAAGAGGGGGTATAGTGCTTTTTTTAAAATAAAAAAATAGCTTTATTCTGTCTCTCAGATAACGCAGCAGTGGCCTTGCATAATTTACGACAAGAAATATATTCATTTTTCATTAGTCACGTTATTTTAGCTGCTGTCTTTTCAAATCTTCCTGCTCCAAAACCCTCCGTCCCTCTAATTGGCCAGCTCTTTGGAGGCCTGTCAGAGCTAAACAAAGCTATGGGCATACCTCAGTGTTTGAGGTCCTCTCATTAAACATATCATGAACTAGTTAGGAGATTCATATGCCGTAGGGTGAAACGCAAAAGTGTTGTTGCGTTTGCCTTGTGAAGATGCCAGTGAAGATCTTGGGCATCTTTTCATAGCAAGCTTTAGAGATTCAGGTTCATTCTAGATCATATAAATGTGTTGCTGTTTGAAGCAGCACACATTAAATTAAGACTTCCAGCATTGTTACTTTCATCAATGTTTGAAATGAAAGAAAGCAGAATACCCCCTCTTTAATCTTGAATACAAAATAAAAAATAAAACAACAATTAAGACAATACAAGTGAGATTCTTCACCTTATGACTAATATTTCTTGTACCATGAGAGATTTTTTGTGGTCACTTTTGAATGGTATTACTTGAGTCATTCATCAAATCATATGTTTCAAACTGTCTGAAGTATCTCTGAGGTGTTTGATTTACAATCACACCATCCAAAGCTACAAAGCTTTAGGTCCACACTGGCCTCTAGGTGACTCTGAAGACTTTATTTATTAGGTTTATGTTACGTTATGTTATGTAACCTGCATTTTTCCCAGTAAGCCTCTCAAGATTGAGCATGTTTTGTTATTTGAAACAATACGAAATGAGCCAAGTTAGCACTTTTAGTACCTCGTCATCTCTTCTTACATCAACATTTAGAATAGTTTAGCTCCACAGTTTGGGCTGAGAGCCCGAACGTAACCATGAGGAAAATCACTGCTTAGATATGAAACATGAACGTTTGAGAAATTTAAATGATCATTTAAGGTGTTTGAGTTAGTTTTAGTTGCAGGGACAGTCTCAGGTATTGATTCCCTGGAGAGATGCTTTCATCAAAGGGTTAAAGAGTTTCTAGGAACAGACCATGAACCCTTTAAACCTTATCCTCTCTTGATCACTGTGTAAACGCAGCTTCAGCATACAGGCCCGGATCTGTTTAATGTATCCTGAGTGCCAGCTCACAGACCTCCACCCAGCCCACATCTCATCCACCCACAGCCTGTCGACCTACTTCTGCTTCTGGGTCTGCTCCAGAGGAGAGCAACGTAACGTCTGGAGGGACACCGAGCCCAGCCGGGCTTTGTTCTCTCCTGATCCTTACATGCACAAACACACACACACACACACACACACACACACATCATATATAAACACACACCTTCACAGCCACACACATGGTCAAAGAAGTAAAACAAACCAATTTCCAAACCGCCGACCAATGCCCCGACTAACACCCTGGCATATGTGCAGGAACTCTCAGATGTCATGCTGACATAGGCAAACACATATAAAAACACAATTAACTTGTGGTGCACGCTGACATTTAAAGAGTTTACACTGACAGAAATCACGGTCAACTTGGTTGAGACAACAAAATTGCATGCACACACGCATGCATGCACACACAGAGTCAAAAATGCATGCACAAATTCAGACATAACAACTTGGAACATGCACACAATCTAACTTTTCCAATGCAATCCCATGAGGCTATTCTTGGATTTGCAGATATAATTGTTTTGAGATTGGTAACCATGCAACATGCTCGCACACACACACACACACACAATCACTGCACGCAGGCACATACTCTGCTTATCAGTCTTCCTCTTCATGCATGTGCGAGCGTGCATGTGCACATGCAAAAACACACAAGCCAGACACTGATGACTCATTGTATCCATTCACTAATCAACTACATGGAGAGAGGGAGAGAGAGAGGGAGGGAGAGCAAAGAAGGGCAACAGCTGTTGGTGTGTAAACAGACTCAGAGTCTAATGATCATCCTCTCTTTTTCTTTCTCTCTTGCTCCCCTTAAATCCTCAAGAGGAAACTAATTCTCAAACCTTGACCCATTAAAGGAGCAGCCCTGCTTTTAGTCCTTTTTGCTCATTTTTTCCCCCTCTGTGCACAAGCTGCTACGTCTGTTCCCAGCTGTACTCCTCTCCCTCTTTCCTCCTCCTCCTCCTCCTCCTTGTCCTATCTCTCCACATGTTAATGTGGGGCATTCCTCGCGTATGAGTCACAGTCTGAACAGCACCGAGTTTGTGTCCACCACACAGAGCGGAGCGGGGAAAGTGTGTGCAGGGAGGAAGAAGAAAGACAGGAAGAAGTAGAAGAAGAAGACGGGGAGAAGAATGTAGGGTTAATGTCAGTGGAAAGGCAAGACTGGAAGTCCAACAATTGCTGGGACTTTCCCCCCACTCCTTAACTCTGCATTCCACTTTTTCTGTGTGCATATGT
>RPOG01002900.1:6804-77379 GCA_008086565.1 Thalassoma bifasciatum
CTCAGGTGCCCGAATATCCCACCCAGGGAGCGCTAGCGTCCCATTATCCCTCTAGTTTGTGAGTGCGTAAAGGCTTTTGCCCGCCCCCTCCCGGTTGTCCAGCCTGCATGTCGTGTGTTTTTCCGGTGAGTCTCTGGCTGTCTTTCTCTCCCATTAACTGGCTGTATGATACACTATCGGTGCTCTGTGGTTGCTTTTGTGTCTCCCTGAACCCCCAGGCCCCCCTCAGGTGCCCTCAAATCCCATACAGGTCGCGCTAGACTCCCTTTTCCACTGCCTGAAGGCTTAAACACGCCCCCCTGCCTGTCATATGCTACACTGTGGCTGGTGCTGCAATGTTTTACCGGTGGCTTATGTGCCCATCTACTTTCATGTACTGCTTGTGCGATTCCCTCTCTGAGTTTTGTGACCCCTTCTGGGGCTCCCTGAACCCCAGGCCCCCCTCAGGTGCCCGAATATCCCACCCAGGGAGCGCTAGCGTCCCATTATCCCTCTAGTTTGTGCGTGCGTAAAGGCTTTTTCCCGCCCCCTCCCGGTTGACCAGCCTGCATGCTGTGTGTATTTACGCTGCGTCTGTCTGCCTTTCTCTCCCCTGTACTGACTGCATGATTCCCTCTCGGTGCTGTCTGCTTCTTGTTGCGGCTCCCTGAACCCCCAGCCCACCCTCAGGTGCCTTTTTTTTCCGTAAGGAGAGAAAGAGGAAGAATTGATTGTTATATTTACATGAAAATAAAGATATTAATAGAAATACAAAAACAAAAGCAATTACCAAGGGCGCCACGTTTCCAGAACTGGGGCTGCCCCTTGTCGAGCTAGGGGGGTGTGCTTAATATTGGGTGCACGGGAGCCTGAGGTGCACAGGTCCCGTGGAGCGAGAGAGCGAGCGAGAGAGCGAGCAAGAGAGCGAGCGAGCAGGCGGGTGGGTGGGCAGGATGGGGAGGGAGTAAGTCAGGCTAGGGTCAGGATCAAGGTGAGGGCTAGGTGGGTGGTTGAGAGATGGGCCAGGGTCATGTGTGACACTCGCTCTTTGCTTATTTCACGCACTCCTTGCAGCACAACAGCTTGTGTGTGTGTGTGTGTGTGTGTGTGTGTGTGTGTGTGTGTGTGTCCAGTCTGTCGTATGTGTGTGTGTCCAGTCTGTCGTATGTATGTGTGTGTGTGTGTGTGTGTATGTGTGCGCTGAGCCTCGGGCTGCCATTCTCTCCAATTTACTGGCTGTATGATACACTCTGGGTGCTCTGTGGTTCCTTTTGTGGCTACCTGAACCCCCAGGCCCCCCTCAGGTGCTTCCAAATCTCATCCAGGGAGCGCTAGCGTCCCATGATCCCTCTGCCTGAAGGAGTTTACGCGCCCCCCTGCCTGTCATATACTAGACTGGGGCTCGTGCTGCAGTGTTTAACGGGTGGTTTATGTGGCCATCTACTTCCATGTACTGGCTGTGTGATTCCCTCTCCGTGCTCTGTAGTTCCTTTTGTGGCTCCCTGAACCCCCAGGCCCCCCTCAGGTGCCCGAATATCCCACCCAGGGAGCGCTAGCGTCCCATTATCCCTCTAGTTTGTGGCTGCGTAAAGGCTTTAGCCCGCCCCCTCCTCGTCGTGTAGCCTGCATGTTGTGTNTGTGTGTGTGTGTGTGTATGTGTGCGCTGAGCCTCGGGCTGCCATTCTCTCCAATTTACTGGCTGTATGATACACTCTGGGTGCTCTGTGGTTCCTTTTGTGGCTACCTGAACCCCCAGGCCCCCCTCAGGTGCTTCCAAATCTCATCCAGGGAGCGCTAGCGTCCCATGATCCCTCTGCCTGAAGGAGTTTACGCGCCCCCCTGCCTGTCATATACTAGACTGGGGCTCGTGCTGCAGTGTTTAACGGGTGGTTTATGTGGCCATCTACTTCCATGTACTGGCTGTGTGATTCCCTCTCCGTGCTCTGTAGTTCCTTTTGTGGCTCCCTGAACCCCCAGGCCCCCCTCAGGTGCCCGAATATCCCACCCAGGGAGCGCTAGCGTCCAATTATCCCTCTAGTTTGTGGCTGCGTAAAGGCTTTAGCCCGCCCCCTCCTCGTCGTGTAGCCTGCATGTTGTGTGTATTTAAGCTGAGTCTGGGCTGCCTGTCTCTCCCATGTACTGGATGTGTGATTCCCTCTCGGAGTTATGTGAGCCCTTCTGGGGCTCCCTGAACCCCCAGGCCCCCCTCAGGTGCCCTCAAATCCCATACAGGTCGCGCTAGACTCCCTTTCCCACTGCCTGAAGGCTTAAACACGCCCCCCTGCCTGTCATATGCTACACTGTTGCTGGTGCTGCAATGTTTTACCGGTGGCTTTTGTGCCCATCTACTTCCATGTACTGCTTGTGTGATTCCCTCTCTGAGTTTTGTGACCCTTTCTGGGGCTCCCTGAACCCCCAGGCCCCCCTCAGGTGCCCGAATATCCCACCCAGGGAGCGCTAGCGTCCCATTATCCCTCTAGTTTGTTGCTGCGTAAAGGCTTTAGCCCGCCCCCTCCCGGTTGTCCAGCCTGCATGCTGTGTGTATTTACGCTGCGTCCGTCTGCCTTTCTCTCCCCTGTACTGACTGTATGATTCCCTCTCGGTGCTGTCTGCTTCCTGTTGCGGCTCCCTGAACCCCCAGCCCCCCCTCAGGTGCCTTTTTTTCGTAAGGAGAGAAAGAGGAAGAATTGATTGTTATGTTTACATGATAATAAAAATATTAATAGAAATACAAAAACAAAAGCAATTACCAAGGGCGCCACGTTTCCAGAACTGGGGCTGCCCCTTGTCGAGCTAGGGGGGTGTGCTTAATATTGGGTGCACGGGAGCCTGAGGTGCACAGGTCCCGTGGAGCGAGAGAGCGAGCGAGNTCCCTTTCCCACTGCCTGAAGGCTTAAACACGCCCCCCTGCCTGTCATATGCTACACTGTGGCTGGTGCTGCAATGTTTTACCGGTGGCTTATGTGCCCATCTACTTTCATGTACTGCTTGTGTGATTCCCTCTCGGAGTTTTGTGACCCCTTCTGGGGCTCCCTGAACCCCCAGCCCCCCCTCAGGTGCCCTCAATATCCCATACAGGGAGCGCTAGACTCCCTTTCCCTCTGCCTGAAGGCTTAAAAACGCCCCCCTGCCTGTCATATGCTACACTGTGGCTGGTGCTGCAATGTTTTACCGGTGGCTTATGTGCCCATCTACTTCCATGTACTGCTTGTGCGATTCCCTCTCTGAGTTTTGTGACCCCTTCTGGGGCTCCCTTAACCCCAAAGCCCCCCTCAGGTGCCCTCAAATCCCATACAGGTCGCGCTGGACTCCCTTTCCCACTGCCTGAAGGCTTAAACACGCCCCCTTGCCTGTCATATGCTACACTGTGGCTGGTGCTGCAATGTTTTACCGGTGGCTTATGTGCCCATCTACTTTCATGTACTGCATTTGTGTGATTCCCTCTCGGAGTTTTGTGACCCCTTTTGGGGCTCCCTGAACCCCCAGGCCCCCCTCAGGTGCCCGAAAATCCCATCGAGGACGCACTAGAGTCCCATTTCCTCTGCCTGAAGGCTTTCCCACGCCCCCCTGCCTGTCATATGCCAGACTGGGGCTCGTGCTTCAGTGTTTAACGGGTGGTTTATGTGGCCATCTACTTCCATGTACTGCTTGTGTGATTCCCTCTCGGAGTTTTGTGACCCCTTCTGTGGCTCCCTGAACCCCCAGGCCCCCCTCAGGTGCCCGAAAATCCCATCCAGGGAGCGCTAGAGTCTCTTTCCCCCTGCCTGTAAGCTTAAACACGCCCCCCCTGCCTGTCACATGCTGCACTTGGGCTTGTGCTGCGATGTTAAACCGGTGGCTTATGTGCTCATCTACTTCCATGTACTTCTTGTGTGATTCCCTCTCGGTGCTCTGTAACCCCTTCTGGGGCTCCCCTTGTAACCCTATTTTTTGCCTGCGTGAAGGCTTCAGCCCGCCCCTTCCGGACCGCGGTCAAGCCAGCCGCACTTTCGAAGTCCGTGATCAACTGGGCCGATCTTACTTTTCGAGTGCGCAAATACTTACAACAATGCCGTAAATGAGAAGGTTGTATGTACGTCCGCTTTTCAAAATAAAAGGACCCACAGTAGTATCGTTCATATATCTTTGGACCGTAGCAAAGTCTCCTTTTATCACCCGGGTATTCCATATTGCACCATTGTTGACTCACTGTAAATACAGTTTGATCGATAATTCTTGGAAAAGGGTGGTATATCTGTGTTCTACTCACTCATCACTACAACTGTACCTGATATCATACATTTTTACTGTAGAAACTTAGAGATCTTGAACATCAAAATCCCATATTTACACACAAAGATGGTGTTTCAAAGCTATTCACCTTTTTCGACTGACTGTGATTACAGTTTGACCAATAATTCTCGGCTATGTGTGGTATATCTGTGTTCTACTCATCCAACACTACAATTGTACCTGATATCAAACCTTTTTTCTGTAAAAAATTGGAGATTTTAAACATCAAGGTCTCATATTTCCACTCAAAGATGGCATGTGAGAAAGCTTATTCACCTTTTTTGACTGACTGTAATTACAGTTTGACCAATAATTCTCAGCTATGGGTGGTATATGTGTGTTCTACTCATCCAACACTACAATTGTACCTGATATCAAACAGTTTTACTGTAGAAAATTAGAGATACTAAACATCAAAGTCTCATATTTACACATAGAGATGGCAAATCACATAGCTTATCCACCTTTTTTGACTGACTGTAAATACAGTTTGACTAATAATTCTTGGCTATGGGTGGTATGTCTGTGTTCTACTCATCCAACACTACAATTGTACCTGATATTTAACATTTTTACTGTAGGAAATTAGATATATTAAACTTCAAATTCCCATATTTACACAAATGATCAATAATTCTTTGCCAAAGGTGGTTTAGAGTACCTTTACATGATTTGCTAATTTTTTGAGATAGGGATTTTTGGCTTTACTTTTTTTGCCAAAATCATCAATATTAAAACGATAAAAGGCTTGAACTACTTCAGTTGTGTGTAATGCATCTAAAATATATGTAAGTCTAATGTTTATCAGTACATTACAGAAAATAATGAACTTTATCACAAAATGCTATTTTTTTGAGAAGGACCTGTATACCATCCATAGCCAAGAATTGTTGAAAATAATGTATTTACACTGAGTCAAAAAACGTGAAATATGCTATCTCATATGCCATCTCTGTGTGTACATATGATATCAAGAACAGATGTAGTGCTTGATTAGTAGAACTCAAATATACCACCTATAGCCAAGAATTATTGGTCAAACTGTATTTACAGTCAGTCAAAAAAGGTGAATTCGCTCTTATACACCATCTTTGTGTGAAAATATGAGATTTGATGTTTAATACCTCTAATTTTCTACAGTAAAAATGTTTGATATCAGGTACAATTGTAGTGTTGGATAAGAAGAACACATATATACCAACCATAGCCGAGAATTATTGGTCAAACTGTATTTACAGTCAGTCAAAAAAGGTGGATAATGTTTGTGGTTTGCCATCTCTATGTGTAAATATGAGACTTTGATGTTTAATATCTCTAATTTCTTACAGTAAAAATGTTTGATATCAGGTACGCTTGAAGTGTTGGATAAGAAGAACACATATATACCACCCATAGCCGAGAATTATTGGTCAAACTGTATTAACAGTCAGTCAGAAAAGGTGTTAAAGCCATCTTATACACCATCTTTGTGTGAAAATATGAGATTTTGATGTTTAATATCTCTTATTTTCTACAGTAAAAATGTTTGATATCAAGTACAGTTGTAGTGCTGGATTAATAGAACACAAATATACCACCCATAGCCAAGAATTATTGATCGAACTGTATTTACAGTGAGTCAAAAATGGTAAAATATGCAATACCCGAGTGTTAAAAGGAGACTTTGCTACGGTCCAAAGATGTATGAACGATACTACTGTGGGTCCTTTTATTTTGAAAAGCGGACGTACATACACCCTGCTCATTTTCCGCATTGTTGTAAGTATTTGCGCGCTCGAAAAGTAAGATCGGCTCATATGATCACGGACTTCGAAAGTGCGGCTGACTTGACCGCAGTTTCTATTTTACCCTCACATCTAACTCTTTTTGTGTTCCCGTAGGTCATGTATTATTATACAATCAGTTTCAGGGTTCAAGATCGGATTTGCGCCGGATAAAGGATAAATAATTAATAAATAATCCAGTAATGGCGCATTTTACCCCCAAAGCAATCCTTGCGCTTCTTAACTGGACACTTAATAAACAGAGCTCAGGTTTTCTTCATGTGAAAGTGTTTGTTCAGAGATTAAAAACTAAGATAAAGCTGTTTCTGTTTATATTTTATTAGAGTTATTACAGCACATGTGTTGACACACAAACAGCTGTTAGAGCTGAATGACAGATGATCCTGATCAGCTGACGCCGTCATCACTGAAAGACCTCACGTCATTAAACGCCCCTGAAGGAAAGGACGTCTCATTTGCCTTAAAACGAATCTCCTCGTCTCCTCGCTCCTCTCTTCATTTCCTCGCGTCTCTCTCGTGCATCTCTGGTGGGCGGGACTAAGACGCAAGTGGAGGAAGGAAGGATGGAATTTAGCGCAAATGAGACGCAGCCACTGTTGTTCTTGGATGTGCACAGGCTGTTTCCAAGTGGGCGTGGTTAACTTGTCTCAGGTGTTGCAAACAACAAATGACTGCTTGCTCCACTGCGTGCATGCCGGTCAAACGAAACCAATGACTGTGAGTTTGATTTCCTCCGTTCTGCTTTAATCGGTAGTCCAGTCTTTTGGTATGATGGTAGCTCCATTAGCCAGAAAGGCTCCTGGAGCCCGATGGAGCCGTTTATGTTTCCACATAAAGAAAAATGACAAACTGTGGGAAACTAAGTGTCTGGCGTATCTCCGTCTGCTGAATTTAAAGAGCACCATTGTCAGTGATCCGCCCGGTGACACTGTCGCTTGTAATGAGAGACGCGACAGACGACGGCAAAAAGGCGCTAAAGATTACGGTTAGAGAACACGATGCTGGTAAAGGGAAGCCACGAGTGAAAAGCAAGTGCACGGATCTAACGTCTCTTCACACGAAGCTGTCAACGAGAGCGTCACAGACTGTCATTCGCGCAGAGACCGCGATTATCGCATTGAGAAATGCAGGAGAGACCCTAAGTGATGGGTTGATGATTGCAATGATCCTGAAGGGCCTGCCGGACTCATTTAAGCCATGTTGCATCCACATAACACAAAGTGATGAGAAGTTAACTTTCACCGGGTTCAAAACAAAGTTGAGGAGTAATGAGAGCACCGAAAAGTTCAATGCTGCCTGCTGAGACGACGACAGTGTGATGAAGGTGAGAGGACGTGAGGCTGGAGGCTATTACTGCTGATCAACAGTGCCACCTGCTGTTTAAACCTCTGTCCCACACCCTGGTACGGGACAGAGGCTTGCTGCTGCAGTTTATCTCCTGTTACCACCACCAAAATACAAAAAATAATACACAAGAAAAAGTATAGTTTACACTCAAAAGTAAAAAATATTCCAAAAGAAGGGGCCTTATAATTGATATAATTCTTGTGAGGACACGTTGAACTGTTTGAGGCGAGTGACACTTTCATTCATAACTAAAACATGAAAAGTGAGGAGAGACTCAACAGGAGATATGGGACTATAATTGTGTTATATACGTTTTTGAGATCTTGATTTCCATTTCTGTCATTTATCCTCTGTACCAAACTTCTAGCCCTGTGTCAGAATCAGATCATGTACTGAACCAATTCCTCAACAGATTTCATTGAGCAGAGAAGAAAACTAGTAATTTATAAAGGAAGACTTTTCATCATGTGAGTAATAGTGTGTATCTCCGAGCAGTGATATGTTTTAATGCTTTGAAAGGTGGTAGTCTGTCCTGCTCTGCCCCCTGGTGGTAAAATATTGTTACAGCAGCTTCATTTCTGTTCTGTCAAAACAAGGCCTTTCTCATGTGTAGCACCATAATCAGCCTGAGCCTGTTAGCATGGAGGCAGTCAGATGATTCACTCACCAACATGCTTCTGTCTGCTTTTACTGTCTGCGTTTATTGTCTAATCAACCTGCTTCTATACAGTTTTATGTATCTTTGGATACTCGAGCTTTCCTCTTTGAATTTGTCCACCTGTTGGTCTAACAATCTGACTACACCTCAAAGGTAAACTTTTTTCTTTTTTTCCTTTTTTTTTTTAATTACTGGTGATTGTTTGATCATTATGTCTGGGTGCAGACGTGAACACATTAATGATTGAATCTATAAGTATCTCATCAACGTGTTGGCGCCACTCCAGAACTTGAAAAGGATCTTTAGAGATCTTATAGTTTGACATTTTTAAAAAGTTGCTGTTCATGAATCTAAACGTCTAGTTTTCTTTTTTAGAGAGTGATGCCACTTTTTGAATACGTGTATTTCCAGGCTCATAGAGCTTAGATTTCTATGACTAAGGATAAAAGAAGTAGAGACATTTTAAAACATTTGTTTTCCTCTGCTGGGCCTTTTTCTGATGGAATTGATATAGGAGACCGCCTTTGGTCAGGAAATGGATCCCAGAAGTCTGAAGTCTAAAATCTGAAGGTGTGCTTCATATAAATTCTGGTATTGTTCCGATATCAGGTAAACATGGGCCAGTGTCGCTGATATCAATACAGATATTGACACTTTTCACATATTAAAGCAGCTTGTCAAAATTAATCCAGAGTGACACTTAGACATTTACACCAATGTTCCTGTTCCTGGATGAAGGAAACAAAAAAATAAAAATAAACAAAGTTTCTTTACCAGAAAACGATCATGTGCATTTTTTCCCCAGCTTTATTGTAAAACAGTAAATTTGAATACTCATGGATATCAAGTGTATGATTTTGATGAAACAGCTTACAGATACTGGTAGATAAAGTATGACAGAAACACAATATTTAGGAAATCAGCAAAATACTGATAATATTAAGAAGCAATCTCATCCCGCAAGTATTGATCCAGCTGATACCAATGTTGGGATCAAAATATTGATATTTTAGATTGATCCTCCTATCACTAGTGTACAAAGTAAAAGATTAATTTATGTTTCATTTTTTGTGCTGCATAAAGTGAAGATGGATCAATAAACCCTTATTGTTTTTTTAACCTACAGCATGTTCACTGTGTCTGTAAATCAAACTCTAAGACACCAAAAGGCCCACTGTTAGAAATAACAGCACAATTCAGTCTGTAAAGTTGATTTACTCTTTGAGTCTCAGCCTTTTCTGTTGCTTTTTTTTACAGAGTCATCCAAAACTACTAAAAGCAAGTGTCTCCGTTTTTACTGCAGCAGTTACTGTCAAGGATTTCCCTCAAGTTGAGGTGAGAGTTTGTAACACCGGCTCTCAGATCACTTAATCGACTTTTACGGGGCTTTGGTGCAGACTCCATGAATCTGCTCTTTGTTGCGCCGCTCGTCACCTCTCACGCCTGCTCACAGCTTATAAACCACACAGGTCTCCCAGGTTGTCACACAGAGCTGTTAGAGGATTAAAAGGAGGTTCAGTCTCCAGAGCAGTTAAGATTCTGACTTCTGTTGTTGCCCTTGTGGAACCAATGTAATGTAAAGATTCAAATGCTGCTTTGTGCCTTGACACTTCACCTGCTTCATTTTTGAACATGAATGTGACAGTGACTGGGAGCTTATGTGAGCATTTTTCTTAAACATAATCTGAGTTATATTCAGTGAACTGCAGTTTGATTTATTTTTAACGTGTGTGTATCATTGATGTGCAAATCCCTCAGACTTTCCCTGACTATAAACCAGGTCTGAACTCGCACAGTTTTGTCCTTATTGTTCTCTTCCTCCTTTCTTTCTCCCTATTATTTTTATTTCTGGAAGCAGCATGTTGAATCACAGTGGTGCTGTAGAGAAATGTATAAAGCACCAATAGACTTGTTTATGCACAGAGCCATTATTTGTACCTCCCTGCTGTGTGCTCCACAGCGCTGCCAGACACCTGGTGCTGAGCTGAATGTCTGCCAACTTCCTGTAATGGGATTTGTAGATGCTACTGTTTGCTATGCTGTTAGCTATTTGTATCCACCTTTTGTTGATATAAAACTGATTCAAACCAAACGAGATCTCTATTATTGCCCTAAATTTTGGTCTCAAAGATAGAAGTCTTGTGTGTTCTTGATCCCTTTTCTCCCTGAATCCCATGCTGCTTTTTTCATTTGTATTACATCATACATTCTTCCTATGATTTGCTTCATTCATTGCATTTGGCTGGTTTCACTGCCTTCATGTAAAAATTAAAAACATAACAAAAATCCTCACCACTCCCATTCCCTAATGGCCACTCTGTCAACTATGAAGGAGGGTTCATGACATACCAAGGCAACTGTCATGATACACTCAGCTCTCATCATGGCTGTCATTTGGCCAAAAAGATATCACATGGTCATTTTTTCCCACATCAGCCAACAGTTCTACCTAATCTTATTTACGGGTTTAGTCCCTCTCAGAATCACTGTTGCAGAACCTGAATGGAGTAAAGTCAGTGCTTTTGCCTTTTATACATCTGGTGTCTCGTTAGTGTAGTTAGGGCTGAATAATTTATGGTTTTCTGATCATAATCGCCATATCAGACATGATCATGTGATCGCCAAAGCTTAGATTTTTTTTTTTTGCTCCTGACTGACCCAGGATCAGTTGTCACTTGTTTTACAAAAACGTCCTGTGTTGTGAAACTGTTGTGAAAGATCCTTTTTTCCTGTTTTTTTTTTATTATCACTTTTTGAACTTAGTCTTTTTTAAACTGTTTTGTATTTTATCTTTTTTCACTTAACACAATTAGGGATATTTTTCACCACATGGTTTTTAAAATTTAAGAGTCAAAGATATCTCTTTGTTGTTTTTCAGTTGTTATAACTAAAGAAATATGATTTTAAAAAAAGTCCAGTTTAGAAATGGAAAAAATTATATTTTAAGATCAGAAATTTGACTTTTTAATCTCAAAATATTTTTTTCCTCAAAATGTTGCCCTTTATTTAATAATTTTGTCTGTCTCAAAATTTTGACATTTTATATCAAGATTTCTACTTTTTATGTCAATTATTGCCTTTATTTGAAAATATTGACTTTTTCTCTGAACATTTTGACTTTTTATCTCAGACTTTTGTCTTAATCTGAAAATTTTGACTTTGAATGTGAAAGTTTTGATTTTTTCACACAATGTTAAATTGATTTTTTAAAATGTGGACTCTTATCTCAAAATGTGGACTTTTTTCCTCAGAATTTTGTCTTTACTCTCAAAATTTCCACTTTTTATCTTAAGGTATTGACCTTTTATCTAAAAGCTAGAGACAATTCTTACCTTCAGTTTTCATCCTTACATTGGACTAAAAGCTTTTGTTGTGTATTTTTGGATGAAAGTCCCCACTCTGGCCCCTTGGGGCAGAGTTTGAGTTAAATCCCAAAGTCAGATCCTATAATTCTCCAATTGGTGTTTATCCTTTCAGAAATTTGCACTAAGTGTTGGTTTCCCCAAAAAAGTTAGAGTCCAGATCAGACTGAACGTTAAATCCCCAGAAAAAGTTTAAGTCCAAAGAGAGGCAAAAATCCAGCAGGTTAAATCCACAAGGTACTTTATTCCAGAGAACAAAGGAGCTGAAATCTGCAGAGTCCAACAAAAATATCAAGATGTGCTGCGTATTACATTTCTGAAGTTGGAGTATCAAAATCAAAAGGTTAACACCTTTAAACTTTTATTGGTCATCAGGGGACAATCTTTCCCTTTTTTTCACCCCGAGGGAATTTAATTGGCTATTGTCTTGGGGGACAATTCTCATTTGTTGTTTACATATATGGGCATCCGATGGGCTGTCTCTGATCTATTTTTAGCATAAAGTCAGAAGTCACGTTTTTCTACAGGTGCGAAATAACAAAACTTCTTTAAGTAGAAAACAAAGAAACATACATGAAATATAGCTTTTTCCACTCAGATGAAGACTCTCAGGCAGCCGTGTGGGAGTATTTTAAAGAGAAGCAGGCTGCAGGCTCAAGGTCTCTGTAGGAAAGTAGTCGTCCCTTTTGAGCACAAAGGGGAGGGGGATGTTTCTGGTCTGATTCTCAGCAAAACTTGTGGAACTTATCAAGACAAGATATAATGCATGCAAACCCATTAAATTATGATATAAACCATTTATAAAGATAATATGCCATATGCAATGACTATAAAAAGATTGCAATAAGAAAAAGGTTAAGGCGTTAGCTTCTCCCCGCATTCTCCTCATCACTTTTGATGTAATTTTCTGTCCAGTTTCAAAATGTTTCTGTACATTGTGGAAACTTCACTGAAGCTTGATTTGAAGAAAATCATAAATTGAATGGAAATTGCAACGTTTGCCAGAAAAATCACAATTAAATCTTTTTCTAAAATAGTTCAGCCCTACAAATAGTAGCTCTTTATTTGTTTGAATCACCGCACAGACCAGGCATTTATTTACGGCCAGGCAAAAAAAAATGTTACAACACCAAAAACAGGAAAACTATGGTAAATGAAATCAAATTATTTATTAAATCAGGAAACAGTTGAACCGACCAGCACTAGCAGCAAACTTCTCCTCTGTGCTGTTACTCACAGTGACATAGATCTTGGAACACTCATGATGCGCCCGCTTGCTGATGACCCATTCCTGCATGTCCTCCTCTTCAGAGACACTGAAGTTCGGTTTCATCTTTTCACCAACCTCACACTCTCTTGGGGAGAAGTGTGGAGCTGCTGTTTTGCAATGCTCAAACTTTTTTAATTGCGCTACCACACAAGGGAGAGAGAGACTAGGATAAACAAATAAATTCAAAGTCACTTTCTGACTCTGTACAAATCACATAAACAGGTAAACAAATAAGTCAACAACGAGTCTTTAATGACGTTCAGACCCAACGGCACCAAATCACACTGAATGAACCCAAAATACCACCCCAAAATGCACCTCTGTGATTCCTAAATCAACTCAAATTTCTTTGTAATCGAAAAAGAAGTTCTCAGCAAAGATAGTTCAGATTCAAGAGTCTTTTAAGTTAAATCAAAGTTTGTTGGCGCAGGAGCGATCTGCCTGCCATGATAGTCTGTAAGCATGAAGTAGTCCTGTAATCCACAGGGGACCAAACACTTGAAAAGAGAATGACTGATCAACCAAAAAAGTACAACTGAAGCGATCTCACCAGATCCAGGAAGAGTTCATGTCAGGATCAGCAGCAATGTGACAGACGTTAATTTTATTTATTTATTTTTTTAAGGAAGGGGGAATGAGTAAAGCGGGAAAACAAGTAAATTACTCCAGGTGTTTATTTGGAACAGGCGTTTATTCGTCAAGTGTACTGCTACACCCTGTGGTTCATCTGGGACAAAAAACCTGAACAACAAATGTACTCACCTTACAATGTCATCAGTGGTGATAGATGCGAGTGTGAGCGCATGTCCCAGTACAAAGGGAGAATAAAAGAATTCGGTGTCAGTGTTGGAAAAGGCTCATTTTTTCTCAAAATATGAGGAAACATTTCAAAGCCGTATATGTTGCTTGATTACTTTGTAGAGTAGACCTAAACAGTATTCTATAGCAGGGGTTCCCAAACTTTTCAGCCTGTGACCCCCAAAATAGCAGCGTTAGTGACTGGTGACCCCCTGCTGTGATACAACACTAATGGGCTGATCCAAAAACAAGCAAAAATCCCAGAGGATACTTGATTTAACTAATAAGTAGAAAATTACAGACTAATGAGCACTTTGCTGTCTTCACTGCATCAAACTTTAACAAAGAAATGCGGAAAACAGATTAAAAAAATTCTGTTTGCATAATTTATATCATCTCAACCCCTGATTTTGCTTTTATTCTCATTACGATGGATACATGTGGAATTATTCATAGTTTTTGATTTTGGGACACATTTCACGACCCCCTATCAATGTCTCCTGACCCCACCCCCCACCCCCCCACCCCCACACACACACACACACACACACACACACACACACACTTTGGAAACCACTGTTCTACAGCTCATGATAAAAGTATATAGAGTTTATATAGAAATGAATAAAAACAATCTCAGTGAATGTCAAAGTGCTATGCTGGTCTCTTAGCACCCTCACCTTTCCATGAAACCCTCTCACAGCTTCTGCATTAAGTGTTGACAGGACTGTGATGNTTTTTTTTTTTTGTGGAAATTTTCCACCCCCCCCCCACAATCCCCCCCCCCCCCCCCCCCCCCCCCCCCCCCACTTTGGAAACCACTGTTCTACAGCTCATGATAAAAGTATATAGAGTTTATATAGAAATGAATAAAAACAATCTCAGTGAATGTCAAAGTGCTATGCTGGTCTCTTAGCACCCTCACCTTTCCATGAAACCCTCTCACAGCTTCTGCATTAAGTGTTGACAGGACTGTGATGGCCCTCCTGCCAGCAGGGTCAGCTCTTTTCTTGCTCTCCGTCTGTTTGTGTCTCTGCAGGTTGCTTCTTAGCGGGGGTCCTCTGCGCCAGGGCAGACACAGAGTCCAGAGTGCAGGTCCAGTTCAGACTTGTTTTTATGTTGCTTGATGTTTGTTCTTGTGACAAATAACCATCTGTGTTTCTGTATTTTGTCAGACTGTTTTCATTCAGCATCTACTGTTATAGTGGCATTGAGTATATCAGCTTTGTATACACTGTACATAGTTCTGTTGACGTCTGTTTACATTTGTCAGTCCAACCATCAGATATCCAGTTCAGTCAGCTCCATTAGCCATGTCTGTGAATAGCATGATGCTACTCTGCCCTCTGGTATTCCTCATGGCTTATTGGAGATGGGCCTTGTATTCCCCATGAGAAATGAAAGCACAGTGCGATGTCAACTCTTCTAAGCAGACACAGCATGAATCCTTCTCAAATCGCAGGGGACATCGGGTCTAGCAACCGTTAGCATCAACATGCTACAGGTTACTAACAGGTAAAATCTTGTGTCTAAAGCATGTGACCATAGTTACGTGTAAGATCTCTGCACACACACACACGAGAACAACAGGCTATTAAGAGGTCCGGGAAAAAAGGCGAAAATAGGAAAAAAGAGGATCAGAGACAGAGCTGCTGAAAAAAGCTCCCACTAGTGGCGCCCAGCAGCAAAAACAAAAACAAAAAATAACCATTAATATTATGGTTTTTTTTTTTCATCTATTGCATAGCTTTTGCCTACATTTCTTCATAGATTTTGTATTTCAAATTAAGTTTAGGTTTTGAGTTGTATTTGAATCAATTCATAAATCTAGATTCAAAACATTTTATCTTTTTGCACTTTTGTTAATTCACTGCTCTATGTGCCTTTGGATTGCCCCTGAGAGACAAATATATACATTTTTTGACTGAATCATGTAGAATCTGAGAGCTGAGGCCTGACAGGACCTTCACTGAATAATACAGTGCATGTGGAAGTTTTAGCTGTATTGTGAGTCTACTGCAATGTTAAAGTGTACCCAGTCCTGAGGCAGCACATGCAGCCTCAGACATGTACCCAATTAAAAAATGCACCGTGGCTGTACCTCCCAAAGTGATCACTCTTCCAGAGGTGTGAGTCTGGCCGTCTTTGCTGTTGCAGTTTTGCTCTTTTTGGATCAACGTTTTGCCCTTGCGTTGCTCATCATTCCCTTTGCAGCTGAACCCTGAAGCCACCTTGGTTAGTTTTTTTTTTGTTAAGCATTATCACCGATACAGTGTGGGCTTTCTTGTTGAAGCTGCAGAAAAGCTTTTTGTGATGACACAGCAGTATATACCCAATTTACATATTTTCCATAAAACCCTCTGGCTGAAAGCACAATGTGTGTTTACTCAGAGCCAGTGATAACATAAGATCAAAATAATCTGTTGTGTTTGAGTGTCAGTGTGGGTGTTTTTCCTGTGAGAAGCATGTGTAGAAAGAAGCATGTCTGACTAATCCAGGTCAGCTGCAGGTCTTCTGCTCTTTGTCTACACATGGTGGGTGTTTGTAGCGCTGAACAGGAAAAAGCTGGAGCTGGGGTGAGTGTAGGCCAGTGGATAGAGCTGCTTTCTGTTAATCTGTGTCCTTTCTGTTTCATCATGACATCCTGTACTTCTGGGAGCTCTGTGTGATCTGAGGGTGTTACAGTGTGAGCAGCATGTGGAGGCCGCGGGGGCAGGTCAGAGTGCAGGAAATCCAACGTGTCGGGGGAGATGTGGAGGTGAGATGAGGTGAATCACTGGCTTTTTTTCCAAAGCAGGTTCTATCATTTGACATCCAGTTAATAGACTGCCAAGGATCTTTCATCTGTCAGACTTTAGGCTGTTATTTAGCTACAAACATTGTTCCCATTACACAGCTGCCACTATCAAATATGGCATTACTGACTCAGCTACTCATCTTGTCAGCTCTGTTTACTGCAGCCTGCATACTAATAATCACACATGACAGACTGATCCAGCCTTGTAATGCAGTGAACTGATAACTAAGGAAGCACTCTATCATTCATTCAGTTGGATTGTAGTATAATGCAACAGGGATTCATTTCTAGATATTGCTTGTTGTAAAAAAACTGAAATCTAAGTAAATCATTATGTCTTATTGGTTGTAAGAAATTGTCTAATTTACTTGTTTGAGTCACATTCACCAGACCAGGTCATAAAATTGTCTTATTTCAAGTTTTCTAAAGACAAAAATGAGGTCTGATTAGCGTGTAACAAGTTAAAAAAAAATCTGCCAAAGGGATAAAACAAAATGTCTTAACCCTCTGATGAATTATGAAAGCCAGTTTCAGGATTTTTCCCTTGAGTGTTTTTATTTGTCTTCAGGCATGAAAAAAAGTTTTCTTTTTTTTTTTTTTTCCAATATTTGTAACTGAGTATTCAATATAAAAACAAAATGAAATTAATGTAAATGTGACTTTTTTTGTTTGACTTCTTTTCTTTTTGTTTTGGTAATTTCATGAATAATCTTTTTTTCATGCTTTGGGAAACATTTTAACTCTCTTTTATCCATTTTAACACTGAATATTTAATAGTTTATAAGCTTTTTCAACCTTGAATGTTTGTCTAGCTTTTTAAAAAAATGTATGTTTGGGGAAAAAAATTGAAAACATTCTTTCAGGCCCTAAGAAGAATAAAAATATCCGGACACAGGCTAATATGAATTTCCACCACATGAATAATTGAATTTAGGAGTAAATAACGTTTAAATAGGTGTCCACTGTAGTGACCACTATGCACCACAGGGTTAATACAATAAACTATTTTCTTATCCCACTGGCAGATTTTTCTTTTTACTTGTTACAAGCAATTCAGACCTCATTTTTGTCTCTAAAAAATTGAAATAAGACATTTTTAAGTGAATGTGGCTCTAATAATAACAATAAAAATAATAAGACACTTTTTCCTACAAAAAATACATAAGGACTTACTTAGATTTCAGTTTTTGCAGTGAGGTCAATCTGGTAGAGTGGAATTCTACTTGAAACAATAATAACTTGATCTTTTGGTTTAATGTGGTACAAGTGTTGTACCGCGCCGTCAGCTCTGTGGAGTTAGTTGTTCCTCTTTTTGAAGCAGATAAATGGTATATTTCCTCCCTCAGTGTCCTGTCCTTGCTCCTGTCTTCTCCTATCTGCCTGTGTTCTCCTTTATCTGACAGCAGTTCTCTCTCCCAGCTGGTCTTCTGTCAGAGCCAGAGAGCTGGAGCTGCTCCCTGGTGTTTTGTCACTGATAAACTCCCAGCTCTCTCTGTCCTGTCCCTTCTCCTCCACAGGCTGGTAAACACTCACACACACTGACCTTCAAAGAGGCAGTGATTTGGATCCCATTTTTTTTTTTTCAGAATGACTGATTTTTTTTTCCTCCAGGCTTCTATAGATATTCTCTATTTTCATCATCCTCTATTTTCTGATCCTATCCAGCATGAACCTTTTCAGTGGTTATAACTTTTCTGTTTGAATTGGACCACTCAGACCAGGCTTTACTCCTTGTACATATCAATGAACTTTGGCCGCCCATGACCCTGACACAGGCTAATTCAGTGTTACACACCTTCACCCAGGGGCGGATCTACCAGGGTGGCACAGGGTGGCAGCTGCCCCCCAAAAACAAGGCCTTGCCATCCCTGTTGCCACTCCAGTTATTAATTTTCAATTCAAAAGTAAAGTTAAACCTCATCGGAAACATTTACAGTACTAACTGCAGTGAATGAGACGACATGACATTACCTCTCCTCATCTCCAGCATCTGTCCCCACTGCAGTTTTCACTTGAAATTTTGAGCAAAAAAATAATGATTCAACTTTGAGTTTAAAAGTGAAAAATTTTCAGGTAAAAGGAGTCAAAATTGTGAGATAAAAAGTCAAAATTTTGAGATGAATGGTCAAAATCGTGGTGCAAAAATTGTAATTTTGACATTCTATCTTAAAATTTTTGCACTTTACATGTGCAAAAAGAAATAAAAACCAAAATAAAAATAAAAAGGGAGAAATCTCAACAAAGCCAGCTTTGAAGTTTTATATTTTTAACTGGCAGAAATTGGCTTTAATACATGATTTATGTTGCCATTGTGCACGGTGGCGCAGCGGGTAGCGCTTCAGCCTCACAGCAAGAAGGTCGCTGGTTCAATTCCCCATTCGGGCATGGTTGGCCTTTCTGTGTGGAGTTTGCATGTTCTCCCCGTGCATATGATGGTTCTCTCCAGGTACTCCGGCTTCCTCCCACTGTCCAAAAACATGCCCACGTTAGGTTAATTGATGATTCTAAATTGCCCGTAGGTGTGAGTGTGTGCGTGAATGGTTGTTTGTCTCTATGTCAGCCCTGAGATTGACTGGCGACCAATCCAGGGTGTAGCCCGCCTCTCGCCCAATGACAGCTGGGATAGACTCCAGCCACCCGCGACCCTGAACAGCAGGATAGACGGTTAAGAAAATGGACGGATGTTGCCATTATACACAATTTTCACTTCAAATAAAGAGGGAGTGTTTTAAACAAATGTTTGGGTTATGAAGCTACACTGTGGTCTTTGGTAGAGGGTCCTATTTTTGGGTTTTCAGAATATGGTCATCCTAATATTAAATTAATCCAGCACACAGACTTTTGCCATTTTGTCATCACTGAACAATTGACTCCCTCTCTCTTGCCACCCCATAAATATTTTTGTAGATCCGCCCCTGCCTTCACCTGTCAAAGGTCGTAGTCTTTGGGTATTATTATGTGAGTTATGAACAAAGTGTTCAATACTGATACCTACTAGTCACTGACTCAGCCCCTCCCTTCCTTTGAGCTGTGAATGATCTGTTCGTTCATAAAACATGTAGCATGTCTGACCTCACAGCAGTCACTCCATCACTCACCCACTCCTCCTCCTCCTCCTCCTCCTCCAGCTCTCAGCTCTCTTATCACAGTGAGAGCTGCCTCCTCCTGAGCTGAAGGCCTGCTGCTCTGCTCTGATAGTTCCAGGAAGAAATGAAGTCCACACTTTGTTTGTTTTGCAAAGATAAAGGGCAGACTTAAGACAAAAAATATTCTTATTCATTTCATCCACTGTTTATTCTGAAGATTAACTATGAACTTTAGTCTCCCACTCACTATCTTTGCTGCTTCACTTAACAACATAATTAAATAGTTGAACTCAGACGAAACTTACGATGAGTTTGGTCCTTTCATTACAATATTAATTGAGATTAGAAAATAGATTCTTGCCATATTGAGGGACAAATCTGCATTATTAAAAAAATAATAATAAAAAAGTATAATTTGTGAGGTTATCTTTATTTTGATTTCTATTATTTTTTGTTCGTACTTAATGTCACTTAATGTTTACGAAGCGGGATGAAGTGGTGTTAAAAAGTGTTACGATTTTTCTGCACATTTAGATTTTTATGCACTCTTTGTGCATAACTGAATGAATGACCCTAAAACTCTGATTCACTTTGGTGACTGTCTCATTCGATTTCAGTTTGGTAAAATAATGAAGTTTACCATCACTTTTTGGGCGTTAGATGGTGTTAAATCAGGGCCAAACGTTTTGATCATTTAAAAAAAATAAAATAAAAAAGTCATAAAAAAACACTAAAAGTTCAAGTTGTGAGCTTGGACTTTGAAAAATACATTTGTGTATTCAAAATAAAAATAATAATAATTTTTATTCAAGTTAAATATAATTCTCATTGCATTTTTGAAATTCTTTTGAATGGATAATTTATTTTTAATTTTCACTTCCATATATATTTTAATACTTGGGGTCTTACTTTTTTCAGTTTCAGATTTTATGTTCAAAGCCATGTCTTCATAGTTTCAAGTTGTTGTTTTTCATTTTTCATTCAGATTGTATTTTTCCAATGTCAGACTTTTGGCCCTGATTTAACACCATAGCACGACAGCTGTTGGTGTACAGATGGCTGGTTGCTGTTGTGTATACTTATGGTGTTTTATTAGGGGAAAAAACAAAACAAAAAACATCTGTCTAGAAATTGATGCCAGCCAATTACAAAAACAAATTGATGCATTGCTCAACAAACATTTGACCGTCTGTTAAAGTAAACTACTAACAGTGTCTGAAGAACAGCAGAGAGCACATAGTTTATAAGAACACAACCTATTTAGATGAAAGCTCTCTGGAGTGGAAGTGGATCACTGTGGGTCTGCTGTGACAGAAACAACTGGGATAGAATTACTAGAAATAGACTGAGGAGCTCATTATCCAGGACAGAGACAACAGCAGAGCTCCAAGAGTCATTAGCAGCAGAGAAGAAGAAGAAGAAGAGGCAGAGAGCACCTGTAAAGTTGATCCACTTCTGCAGCTCACAGCTCAGAGTGGGGGGAGTGCTGTGAAAGTGCTGAGTCATGTTTAGATCAACACAGACGTTTTCTCAGCCGTATCTTGATACTTGATGGATGCAGAGTCAACAGGACAGTTTGACTCTGAGACATTATATCTCACTTTAATGAACAGGTGTAAAGCTGGTTGTCAAGCAAGTTAGTTTCTATCTGTCTCATGATCTAATAATGTAGTCTATTTTTATCTAGTTTTACCAGCTTTAAAGGCCTATAACTGCTCATTTGAATTTTGCAAAAATGATCTTGTAAATATTAAAAGTACATGTATTAAAAGTAATAAATATTAAAAGTAACAAACTAAAAAGTACATATGTACAGCTCTGGTAAAAATTAAGAGACCACTGTAGATTTTCAGAAATCAGCATTTCTACATATATGACAGTCATTCCATTGCAGTGTCTGTTGAATTCCAACACAAACACACCTGTTTCTACCTAATAAGGTACTGATGAGGTCATCACCTGAAAAAAAATCCTATTTAACTTGTAAATGTACAAAAAACAATGCTGTGGTCATCACTATCCACAGTGGAGAGCATGAGAGATGTTATTGTAAATGAGAGTTATTCTACCAATACTTGAATACTGAATACTCCCTAAGTTAAAACATAGTCATGTGTTGTTAAAAATTGAATATGAACTTCTATTTTTGCATTATTTGAAGTCTGTAAACAGTGGGCCTTTTTTTAGTATTTTGACAATTTTTAATTTTCTGCAAATAAATGTTTTAAATGACAGTATTTGGAATGTAGGAGTAATGTTGTCAGTAGTTTATATAGTAAAACAAAAATGTTCATTTTATTCAAACAAATAGCAATAAATGGCAAAATCAGAGAAACTGAAAAAAATTGCAGTGGTCTCTTATTTTTTTCAGAGCTGTACATGACCTGACTCTGGAGTGTCCTGACTCTTTGCTCCTGCTGCTGCTCTGTCTCTGTCCATGGTGCTCAGAGCTGACCTGACCCTATGTGCTGCCCCCTGGAGGCCACAGCGCCCTCAGTATTTGTCTCAAATACTGACGAGCTGTCCAGCTCAGGTGGTGCTGGATGATAGAGCAGAAAAATCATGGAGCCACATGGATGTCAAAGATGTCACTGTCATGCTTTCGTGTTTTCTGATCACATATTTCCCCATGGTCAACACTTCCTCCAGTTCTTCTTCATTCTGATTTGGATTCTTGCGAGTCTCACACAGACATCTGAAGGTTGGCAGGAGGACGGAAACACTGTGGGAAGAAATTAATTATGAATCCAGGAACTCAGAGGTCAGGAGCTTTAAACTTATCATGATGAGACATGAGTGGGCTGTAAATTTTACTGAAAGTTTCCTCTCCAGCAAGAATTAATTGGATGTGTGTGTCTGTGTGTGTGTGAGGTATTTGACCATTTTGTATATAAGTTTCATTCACTGGCTGGTGTGAAATCACGATCTTCCACTTGCATGAATGAAATTACAAAGAAGAAAAAAAAAAAGATTTTAAGAAGTGATACCAGAATCTTTTCAGCAATAAACGTGAGCAAAGTGGAGCAAGTGTAAAACAAACCTGCACAAAGTCACTGAGGGAAACTGAGTAGAAGCTTCACAGACATGAACCAAAGAAAACAAATGAACAAAGTTAAACATTACATTGAAGCATAACAAGAGCATCCGATCTAACATAAAACATTTTTCTGCGATATTATTCATCTCTTGCAGGAACAGCTCTGCCTCCATTTAATTGACAAATCATTAAAAAAAAATCAGTGTCAGGTTTCATTACCTAACACGAGCTGAGGGTCACCAGCCTTAATGATTCCATTCCTGGCACAGAGCTGTTTAATAATCAGGCCTCTCACTGTGATGTGAAGTCACACCCACACATTTAATGATTTAGCAGTGATTCATGAGATATTTATATTTCCTAGGAAGCAGACACATGGGAGAATAATTGTAATGCTCCAGAAAAAAATAATAATTCATTTGGTCTTTTTTTTCTGTTTTACCCACGCAACCAGGAGTTGAGTGAGTCAATGCATGCAGGTTGCTTTAGTTTGCAGAATGGATTTTTTGTAGAAACAACAACAATGTAAATATATCCGTGTGTTTGTCTGTTTGTGTGGAGCCTCCCCTGTCTCCCCCACAGAGTCTGAGTAGTTCTCTCTCTTGAACCCTCACCGTGGTACATCAGCTGAATCCTTTGTGCTCCTAAAGTAGTTTACAAGTTTTTAGTTTACCTCTTGTGCTTTCTTTGTGATTAACTGCTTTCTTTGTGACTAACTGCTGCTGTTCTCCTATTTCTTCCAGTGTCTCAAGCTCTACCACGCTCTCACTCTCTGCCTCACCTGCCTCCACCACAGACCTCAGACCTCACCCCCACACCTGCCTGGTTCTCCTCCTCCCCTCGGATCACTCACCCTCACCTTCCACATTCCCTTTTCTAGTAAAACTCATTGTGTCCTCTGTCTCTGAGTTAACTTTTGTTACAAGTTTTAAAGAAATCATTCTGGATTTCCTTTTATCTGTTTTCAAAGCTTCCACTACTTCTGCAACACAAACCCTGAGACCAGCAGACAACACAAGAGGTTCTTCATTTCCACTTCGAACTCTTCTTCCACTTCTTATTTCATTTGGAATCTTGAAGTAGAATAAGTTTATATTACTAAATGACCTTAACTGATTCTTATAGAAGCCCATCTCTGCCAGTGAAAAACAGAAATGAAAAACTAGTTTAAGATAACGACTATTCATCTGACTTTGGGGGCAAGTTTTGAACAACTGGTATATATCTGTATTGAAATCTGTATAGATATGGATGTAGATATATACCCATATCTATATCAGAAAATCATTCCTAAATGTATTTGATGTGTCGGCAAAACGTTCCACTCCTACAGTGCAACAAACCCTGGAACCACAGGCAACACAAGAGTTTCTTCATTTCAACTTTAAATCCTCTTTAACTCCTTATTTTATTTCATTCTTAGAGCAGAATTAGTTTATACTTTCAAATATACTTTAAGATTCTTGAAAAAAAAATGTAAATTGTCTTTGCAAATTCTTAAAGACACCCATTTCTGTCAGTTAAATACAGAAATGAAAAACTAGCCCAAATTATGGCTATTAATCCTGAAATTTTGACTTTTATCTCATAATTTTGACTTTTTAACCTTAATGTTTTAACTTTATTATCTTGAAATTGTGACTTCATCTCATTACATTGACTTTTTTTCCTTACAATTTTGTCTTTCATCTGAAAAATTCAACTTAATTATCATTTAGCTGCAACTTTTTTATCTCAGAAATTTCCTTTGATTTCAATATTATGACTCCTATCTAATAACTCTGACTTTTATTTCAATATTGTGACTTTTTTGTGTCAAAATTCTGACTTTTTTATCCCAAATTTTGACCCCTTCTCTCAAATTTATTAACAAAATCTTAAAATCTTGATTTTTTTATGTCTTATTTTTGCCTTGCCTCACACTTATTACTTTAATTGAATAGTTTTGACTTTTATCCCAAAATTTTGACCTTTATATATTTATTTTCATTTATCTTGTCATTGTGACCACTTTTCCCTCAAAATTTTTGACTTATTTTTGGCAAAAATACAAAAACAAGAGTTCTTAACAATGTCACGTTTTCACTTTAACTTTTTAACAGGTGGATATTTGCTTTAATTCATTCTGCTTCTTTGGAGTTTCTTTCATTTAGTGATTTGTTTTTTTTTTCTGAATCATAATACGGATGTATGGATGCTGACTTGTTCTTGTAGTTTCCCTTCGTGTGTCTGTGTGTGTGTGTGTGTGTGTGTGTGTGTGTGTGTGTAATCCTGTCCTGAAGACGCTGACTGATGCTGATCAGTGATGAACCACCTGTTGAGAGTCAGTCAGACCTCACACACCTGTGCGCGCGCTCACATATGATCTGTCCTGCAGGTGTCGCTGTTGACCGTGTGTTTTCAGCAGGTGAAAGTGTGTGTGACTCTCCAGCTCCTGTCTTCGTTCATGAACAGTGCTCAGTCTGGGATTTCTTCCTCCGTTCGGCGTCACTTTGTGCGTTTCTCTTCTGGAAATTACCCTTTGGTGACGGATTTACCCCACGAGGATCACGGGACTTATATACCTGGTTAAAGGACACCATGCTTTACTGCTGGATACACGCCGCGTGGATCCCCGGGATTGCTTTCCTCTTCGGATTTCAAGGTGAGGAATGGTGTTTGTTTTCATTCCATGTCCTGATGTTTTGATTATAAACAGGTGAGAATAAGAGCTGTGCGTAAAGCTCACGAGCTGCTCTGGTCTGTCAGCAGTGTGTGAGTGTGTGTGTGAGTGTGTGTGTTCAGAATCTGGGAGAGCAGACGCAGAGGGCTGTAGTAGATCAGCTGACAGCTTCAGTTGTCAGCACACAGGTGCACACCTATGGGTGCTCAGGTGCTCATGTTGGGGGCAGACTTCACTGTTGTACACACCTGTAGTGATCTGTTTGTGTGCAGCTCAGTGGCACATGTTTGATTTCTCAAAGCATTTCTTCACTTTATTTTTAGGTTTAAGTCTATCTCAAGATAAACAATCTAGAAGTTCTAAGTGAAATGTGTCTTTTGCTATTTAAACATGATTTCTACATCCTGGATTAAATCACAGTCAGTGATTTAACAGAGGCTCTTAAACACTGATCTTGCTCCTGGTAGGAGTGGTGTGTGTGTGTGTGGGTGTGTGTGTGTGAGGTGAATGAGGGAACACGTGTAATCCAGGTGGATGTTGGTCAGAGGAGGAGGGGGTTGAAGGGAGAAAGATTGAGTCTCCTAGTTTTTCTCTCTGACTACTTGTGTAATTAAATGTCAGCAGTAAGTAATGATACTCTGCAGACTGAAAGTAAAGCAGCCGTACAAGGAGTCGTGACTGGAAGGTAATAGAGTCAGACGACCTGGTTAAAACCAGCCAAATGTGGGACACAGAGTATGTTTGAAGTTGGCTTCTATTGTGCAGTGAAAAGACTTAAAACTGTGCATTAGTTGAAGGAATTCTACGACTCCATATCACATCATATCAGTCATAAAAGAGCTGAAGCTCCACAGGTTGGCAGATGGTTTTCTTGTTTGCATCTACAGTATTCAGCAACTTTTTAAAGTATTTCACCTCATTATCCCTCTAAACTATGTGCAATGCAAAACTAAAAGGTTTGAACTCTCTCTTTATTCTGCTGATTCAGACAGGATGTCACCCAGGGTTTTTATGCATGCCTGGATTACAAAGAAGTTTCTAATATGCTCAATGATTTGCAAAAAATAATCTAATTGCAATTATTTTTCCCCATATTACAATCTCAGTTTATGGTGCCATTATTTTTTGGTTCCCCCTCATATGTGTAGTTATGTTGCTATTTTGAAGAGGGTGCTATTTTTATGGCTTCCAGATAATGAAAACCTAAATTTCAGTGTCCAAGACAGTTAAATTATTACACAAGACAAAAAAAAGAGAGATTTCAAACAGAAATGTCAGGCCCTGTGAAAGTTTTGTTACTTTCTGACTATTTTTCAGGTTTTCTCCTAATTTTTGTGTGTGCCAATTTTCACCCTTTTTTGCCGCTTCTTGCTACCTCATGACAATTTTCCAAATTTTTCCATTTTTCTTGCCAATTTTTGTTGCTTAATGTCCATTTTAGTCAGCTTTCACTCTATTTGCCACTTTTGTTTCATTTTTGCTACTTACTATTTTCCAAGCTTTCCAACATTTTCATTTTTTTTTTTGTTTTGCTGTATGACCACTTTTCCTCCTCAAACTTTTTTTATTGCTACTTTTTTTGTTTTGTTTTTGCCACATTTTACCATTTAGATTGTTTCTCTTACAAAGGTAGTTTTCAACAGTTTGTCTCCTTGGGTTGAGCAGGGTTGAATAACACTGGTGTTAGGGTTACTAACCCCCTCAATTATTGATTAATTATTTATCCTTTATCCGGAGTGTATCTGACCCTGAACTCTGAAACTTATTAATATAACCTATTGGAAAACAAGAAAAGTTAGATTTCAGGGTAAAATAGAAACCATGTTTCTCTTAACAAACCTGCTCATAAATGAAACTTTATAAGCAGAAATGTAACATGTTTTTGTAACATGTTCCTGGCAGACTTTCTCTTGGACTTTAATTCTCTTTATTGAGGAAGAGAGGTTGAAGGAAAATATTGAGGGGGTAATAACTGATCACAAATTAATATTTTGCTCTATGCTATTCAACTATATGAATTTTTGGATGGTGATTCTGACCTTAACAGTTGTAAAACCTCAGTATTAGTCTGGTTTATTGATTTGTTTCTTTGATTTAACGACAGTTGTGATCAGCATTTTGTGTTTCAAACTCACATCAAACACGTTTTTAATCCCAGCTTTCTGACCTGTTTCAGATTTATCCTCAGTAACTGATTTCTATCTTTTCTCTATTGTTAAACTCCGCTGATATGAAATGTCAGAGAAAGTTTTTGAGCCCGAGCAGCGTCCAATCAGAGACTGTCATCCTGTGTGGGGGCGTGTCTGTCAGCTCTCGTGTTTCCTCGATTATCACTCCACTGATCAGTCTCCTCTCTCCTCTGAGTAAATTCAGCCAGATTGGACAGCCTTCGATATGACGGCTCTGGAACTACTGATGGTGTCATAGAGGAGAGAGGAGAGAGGACAAGCACAATTTAAGGCAAATGAGACAAACCCTTTGTGTGCCCTGCCTGTGCAAAGTCAGTGGTGGAGAGGAACTTACATTAGATGTGCAGGTGTTTACAGAATGAAGCTGGGACTGCTGCTGGTCAAATGTAATGAACCACAGTCGTGGAGAAAGTAGTTTCATGAATTACTTCATAAATAATATATGGAACTTGATCTCTGTATATTCTGTTCTGATGTTTTAAAGCAGTGACAGCTGTCATAGATGTGTTTACTTTCCTGGCTGGTGCATGAACAATCTGAGTTATCTCCAGAAAAGCCTGTTGGTTGACTGAGGTTGTTGTGGAAAGATTCTGGTCAGTGACAAAGGCAGAAAGGGCTCACTTTAGTTTTCAAGAAGACTGTCATTATGTCTGTACATGCTGTTCTATCCTGTCTTGATGGCTTGTTGCAGGTGTTTCACAGGCATTTGCATTTCTTGGTGCAAAATGATTTGCAGGCATGAAAATACGAGCAGAGAATGTTTAAAATGCCCTAAAGTGTCTCTGCCACTTGCAGCTGCATCCGTCACGCTCTGCTGTACACTCTTATTTACTATAAGCTACAATGTATGTGCAAAGCAGCTGAAATAATGCACTCTCATTTCATCCATGGCATTTTTTTTGTGTTGATAGCACTGATCCTCAAATTAACTTGACTGGATTGAATTGAATTGGAAAATCTTCATTGTTCCTCAGGGGCAATTTGGTTTGTAACAGAAACCCCCAGAAGCATTTTGTACAACACACAATACGCTCACAAAACAAACTCACTTAGATTTTAATTCCAAACAATAGCAGCAGATTTTTTTTCTTGCATCTTTGCTGTACAGCTTTTCCACATTAACAACCTCTCTGCGTCTCATTTTCAGATCCCTCTGGGTCAGATAAGCCAGTTGTTTGTTTTTACACACTGCATCAATTTACGCAGAGGAAATTCAGCTGGACAGGGAGCCAATCACTGCAAGAACATGAGAAGATCAGTTTACTTTTAAAATGGATTAGACTGTGCAAACATCAGATTATATTCAACTTTAAGATCACAACAAACAAACTAAAGCAGGTTTGAGTCTTGACAGAACAGCATGAATGAGGAGAGACTCACCACTGCCTGAGCACCCAGAGGGTGGGAGTAGAGCTCTTTTTATCTCTCACAGCTGCCTGTAGAAGAAGCAGCAGAGAGAGTAAAGCCTGAGGATGCAGCGCTGAAAAAGACAGAGGCAGACTGTCTGTCAGAGGAAATGGATATTAGATCATAGACTGTCAGAGGAGTGAAGAGCTGTGTGTTTATGTCCCTCCTCCTTACACTGAGCGTAAGTTAGAAGATCCTCGCTCCGGCCCCGCCTCCCTCAGTCTGGGTGTCCCATCAGAACAGATTGATGCTGTCACACGGCGTAATGATGCCTGTCTGCTGGAGCGGCAGCCTGCATGTTGGGAAACACAGCTGCTTGTCAAGAGCTGACACACACTCATATGTTTACCCCCCAGAACATGATAACTGAGGCAGAGAAACAGTGGGTGTGTTTTTTTTTCTTTTGAAGTGTGAAAGAAGTGTGAGGTATATGATGCTGAACCACTATGGAGAGAAATTTATGTCAATATTGTGCAATCAAAAAAAAACTAATAATGATTTTAGACCCAAAAATTTTGGAAACAAAATTGTGATTTCAAAAATCCAAATGATACCAATGAATAAATGAAATATATTGGTGATTTTTTTTTTCAGATCTAAATTTTCACCTCACAAACCACAGATTCGTTTGCGTTTCCAGATTTTGCTTTCACGTTCAAAAGATGTCACGCAGTCTCTCTGAGTGACGCTGACCAATCAGGAGGCTCCTTGAATCTTTCAGAGGAAGCCCTGCCTATGAGTACCATGAAGAAACACAAACAAAACTTCATAAAATGTGAAAGCAAAATCTGGAAAACATAAATACAAATCATGGAAGCGCCAACAAATCTGTGGTTTGTGAGATGAGAACTTAGATCTGAAAAAAAGTGTAGATTTAACCCTGTGGTGCAGAGTGGTCACTACAGTGGACACTGGTTTAAAAGTTATTTAGTCCTCAATTCAATGGTTCGTGTGGTGGGAATTCATATTAGTCTGTGTCAGGATATTTTTTTTCTTTTTGGGGCCTGAAAAATGTTTTCAATTCTTTTTCCAATTATAAATATTTTTCTAAAAAAGGTTATAGACAAACATTTGAGGGGAAAATTGCATAATAACTATAAATTATTTAGTGTTAAAATGGATGAAAGAGAATTAAAATGTTTTGCATAGCATTAAAAAGATTATTCATGATATTACCAAAAAAAAGTCATATTTACATTAAGTTCACACTGTTTCATGCTGAATGCTCAGTTACAAATATTTGAAAAAAAAAAAAAAAAAAAAAAAAGGAACTTTTTTTTCATGCCTTAAGACAAACAAAAACACAAAATGGAAAAATCCTGACACTGAGCTTTCATAATTAATGCATCAGAGGGTTAACAAGAAAAAAATTTCAATCACAAATATATTTCATTTACTCATTGGTATCATTTGAATTTTTGACATCACAATTATAATTCCATTTTTGTTTTTGGTCTCAAATTCTTTTTTTAAATTTTTTTTTTAATTGCATAGTATTGACACACATTTCTCTCCAAAAACCACCAGTTTGTCAACCAGGGGTGTTTTAGTTGATCTGATTTTTAGGTGTAATTGAAGGATTTTTCAGTGAGAGCCTTTAGTTTTAGATGTCTGCAGTGGGCAGGACTCTGGTAATAAGATAATTAAACAGACTGAGTGCAGAGTGTGTTTGCTCAGTCTGCTGCAGGTTGACAGAAGCAGAAGTGGATGAAGAGAGCTTTACTCCAGTCTCTGTGTGGGAGTGAAAGTGTGTGTGGAGGCTTTCATTTGATATTGTCACCATGATTCTGCACTTTAATTATTAACGCGCAAGAAAAACCTGAGCTTTGTGCAGGTACTCAGGGAGTTTCAGTTCAGCTCTTGTGTTGTTGTTATATTTGTATTGTGACATCTGTGTTGTAGAATTTAGTTGAACGACTGTCAGTGATTTTATCTGAGTCCTTCAGTCTTTAAATACTTGTCCTGTGCTGTTTTCATTTTTGCCTTTTAGAAACTGTTTTAGAACCACAAGAGCTGCTTCTTTGAAATATGTCTGCACTCTGCACTACAGTATTCACAATTATTCACATGCACCTCCAGTGATTTGTGGTGTCTTGTGCTAGATGTTTTAAAATCATGGTCATGCCCCTTTATATGATCAGCTCACTGATAATGTGATTAGTGAATGGAGATAAAATGTGTTTTTATTGATTGTTTCAGTTGAAAAAGTCAGTGCCAGCTGTGTGAAAAATGCTGTAGAGAGTGTTAACACTTAGATTGGCCTTCGATTTATTCTGGACTGTCTGTTCTGACTGCTTTTTAGAGTAAGAAAAAAACATTTTTTTTAGGTACATATGTCTAGTTTTGTCAAGTATATATATCTAAGTATAGTCTGGAAACTGTTGTGAAGTAATTTCAATTTTCTAATGGCAGCAAGATGCTATACATTTTCATGAAACACACATAATTTAACAGAAATAGTCATAACTAACTTTACATGCAAATAGCATTGCATGGCTTCATCTAGTTCGGTGAAAGAAACCCAAAGTTATGACAAAATAACTTTTGAAATTGGGTCAAATCAACCTAAGGACAACAGGAGGGCTAAGAAAATTGGACAATCTTAGACAGAGAGTTGAATGACCTCCATGTTTAGGCTTGAATTGTTTATTTTGGGTTAAAACAATATATACACAGTGAGAGTTTCATCTGTGTGTATTTAATTAGTGTAATACTGATGATATTTTGGTACATTTACAAGATACTTTGATCATTACGAGTAGAAAATGTTGGCCTGACCCATGTTTAATTTTTGTACACCCTCAAACCATACTAACCACTCCTTTCTTTATAGTTTTACACTCCAAAATGCATACACAAAAAATAACAAGAGCTTTGTGCCTTTCAGGTGTCAGAAAATGATTTAATTTTAAACCAGTGAAGGGTTCAGTGATACCCTTTGACTAAGTTGCTCTGTGTATATGGACTTTTTGAGTCCCCCTGATCTTCATCATGACCTTTGAACACATAATTGTGTGTATTTTGTGATTTATTTTTCAAGTTTTCTGTTTTTATTCTAAACTTCTTTACACTAATTTTTTTAACAGCTCAAGTCAGAAACACTCCCTGATTGGATTTTGTCTGTAAGTGCAGAGGGAGCAGGGACAGTATGAGTCTGATTGAATTAACAGGGCTTGTTTGTTTCTAGGCAAAGAGGCGTAAGACATCTCACAGCAGAGTTTTGATTTAACTTGAATATAGAGGAGAGATAAATATGATTGGAGCAGAGGCACATGCTTTTTTTTCTGGTCTCTCATTTCCTTTTAAAAATCAGCTGTTTATATGTGACAGATGAGCCTGAACGAGGATTCTCTTAAAACCAGGAGATGAACTCCTCTTCACGCACCTGGTCACAATGTCGGAGACTCTAGTATGACCCCACATTCTCAAATTATTTAGTTTGGGTTTGTTTCAGCTTGATAATGAATGCAGCTATGGATAATTCCTGCTATTTTCCTGTGGCGTCTTTGGGTTATTAAGTTACAACCTAATTCAGCCAAACATCTGCCTTTTTATTCTTTCCCTGCCTGAAGAGTGGTTCTTGAGGATGTGGCTTTAAGATTACTCCAGCAGAATGGAAATGCACACATACACACACAGTCAGTGTAATTCACAACCCCCATTATGCATTTTTCTTCTATCTCTTCACCTATAATGAAATGTGATGTTGTGTTCTGTGTTGAGTCCCCTCTGTTTCCTGTAACAGTGGATCATTCAGGGTCTAGGGGGTGTTTAAAGTGACACAAGAAACCTCCTCAAAGCCTCAACTGCTAAATTTTGGGGTCTCTTAAATAGTATGGACAACTTTTTTTCACTTGCTGTTGTCTCTATAAATGGCATTTGAAAACATGTTTGTTTTAATTAACCTCATTGTTGAGAATGTATCTACACGTACAGGAGAATAAAGAAGAATAATGTCTCTAATAAAGCCTGTAACGTGTGTGTGTGTAAGTGAAAGTGTGTGCCTACATGAGAGGGTTGCAGAACAGAGTTGTTTCGTTGTCCTTCAGCTGTGTGCAGCTTTGTTGATAAAGATGCTCAGCTGTGTGATGTGTGTTTAAAGTGCATTTGCATCACTTGTGTTCTAGTGCTCTGCATGCTGTGTCAGATTTCAGTCTGGCACTGCAGCACTGGTTAAGGTGGTATTTAAATAATGTGAAGTGGCATGTCCACGTAGAGCCCTGCAGATTACTTGAGTCTCTCCTCAGACACTTCTTTATTTGGCTTTTGGTCCCCAACCTGACTGCTGTCTATTTCTGCTGCCTTGGTGCTGTCAGTCTTCTCCTCCACCTTCATCCATCAGGAGCTGCAGCTGTCTGTAAATGAATGACAGCTGAGACTCAGACTGTAATGAAAAACATCAGTTAATCTCCAGCCTCTCACCTGCTGACTTTCCCTCTCACAACCTTTCCGCTCTGCAGCCTGAATTCACATCTATTAACCACTGAGTCATTTAGACACACACACATTTTCTGTTTTATGAGCGGACACAAACAAGCAAAGCATCGATTCACTGTGGTTCCTGGTTTCTAGCTGTGACAACACTGCAGCCGCGTGGACCCTGAGAACATATTTAGTTAGGAGAGGCGTTGCTTGAGGGCAAAACAATCCACTTGACAAAATGATCAACAAGTTATTATGTGTTTCTCTAAACATATGGGATCACTTAGTCACCAGGACTATAAATGTTGTTTGAATAATTTAACAATGACTAATGGTAGCATTTAGTGGCCTACCTGTACACCATCACTCAGATGATTTGACTAGACTGTTACAAGTAGAAAGGCCATTAATTCACACAAGACAAACAGGGCTGTATGAGCCCATAACTGTCTTGAATAGTAATGTGCAGGTCATTGAATACTACAGGCTGATTTGCGAGTCATCCTAGCTGTTACGTGTGCAACTTGTTGTTTTTATGTGGTTTGTGCCTCTGGAAAAAGCTGGTCAGAGGTTAAACTGGGAAAATGTAGATAGATAGATGGATTTTTCCACATGCCTCAAAAGCCTGTAAAATTTCAGCCAAAGAAAGTTGAGTTGCTCAATGCACTAATATGTGTCACTCCGAAAGCAAAATGCAGCAACTACACAAACAGTGAAACTGAAAAAAGCTATATCTCAGGAGTGGCGTTGGTTCACAGAACATATGAAGAGAGTGCACATTCAAACACTGAATCCAAAGCAGCTTCACAGGTTTATATTCAGTTCTTCAATTGTTTGTAACAGATGGATGTGGATGATTTTGTTTAAAGCATGCATCAATCCACCTGTGTGTAAACAACTTCTGTTCGGTCTGGTAACTTCTAAACTCATGGTGTCTTTCTTTGTTTGCTGCTGAAGGTTTGGAGGGGAAAAAGAGGGAGGCTGAGGCATTCCGGGTGGAGTTTTATAGACTTTGGTGGGTGTGGTTAGGTGTGATTGATGGGAGAAGCCATTTTGAGTGTAGCAGGTGGAAGATTTGGGATTTAACAGAAACTAAAGAATAGTCATCAAAGTTTTTGGACTTGCCTTAAAAATGTCTTAAGTAGATCATTGTGAATGAATTCAAGTAATATCTTCTCCTGAAGAAGTTTTCATGAAGAAAAATCACAAGCATGATGCAATGAAGGACCCAAAAATACAGATACTTCAGGGGTGTTCAAACTAAGGCCCGGGGGCCAAATGTGGCCTGCCGTCTATTTTCATGCGGCCCCCAGCTCTCATTTTGATTTGTATTAATTTTGTAACTTAAATTAAGCATGTTCTTGCTGTGTACATTTACAGTTTCCGTCAGATGCTTGAAAAAAACCCTAAATATATCCGGTAACATCTCACAAAAATTTAGACTGTGCATAGACCACTTAAAAAAAAAAAAAAAAAAAAAAAAAAAAAAAAAAAAAAAAAAAAAAAAAAAAAAAAAAAAAAAAAAAAAAAAAAAAAAAAAAAAAAAAAAAAAAAAAAAAAAAAAAACACATGAGAGGACAAAAGACAAAATTTAAGTGATGAAATGTTGAAGAAAAGACAAACGTTGATGCATAAAATGGTTCAGAATGCAGGATCAGAAATATTTGGGTTTGAAAATGTTCATATCACTGTCTCATAAACAAACGTGATAAATTCCAGATCCTGATCCTGCCATAAAAAAGCATGTTTTTCCTAGGTTAGGTTTTATCTAATTGGTCTGTGATAATATCACCAGCATGTTTGACTTAACTTGGAGACAGTTTTTTATTTGTTTTTTACAGAAACTACCAAAATGAAAAAGTTTTCAAGCTGAGCAATCATTTGTTACTTTCACTGTTAATCAACATGTATGTAAGAACCATCGGCCCTTGGTCATTCTCACAGTCTGCAATACGGCCCTTTTGGAAAAAGTTTGGACACCTCTGAGATACTTGATCTACCAGAGGAATACTTTCTACAAGTCTACTGGTGAAGGGCAGTATCTGCACTTCATGTTTGTTTATTGGACTTTTTTTCCTGCTCTTTTTCAAAATTGTTCTCATAAAATTTAGATTCATTTTTAATGGTTTCGATGCAGTTTATCACAAAACAGGTGGGATTTTGTATCCAACCTTTGTTTTAGCAGCACAGCAGTAACGGCTACTGCAAGACCTGGGAGGAGATATTTTAACTGCTAGTAACAAGTGATTTGATTACACTGGGGAACACAGTTTGTGTTGAGTTAGGTCTGACAGCTGTTTAACAATTTTTTAAGTGTGGAATCCAAAACTGATCTCAGTTTTTATCTATCACATCAAGTTTTTTTATCTGAATTTTGCTTATCTGGAGGGTAAGGTGTGGAGAAAAAAACTGACTGCAATTTTGGAATCAGCATGCCAATTTTGGTTTTAATCAACATAAAAATCTAACTCAACAGAGTTTTTTTTGCTTTAAAGAAGTCCCCCCGTGTCATTTACTGATTGCTTACAATATTATAACTCTCTGACGAGTTAAAACTCAGCAGCCATGTTTGGTTTTGCGTGAGTGAATATTTTGTCTTTTCTCATGATTACCAAAACAATACAAAGGCAGATTGTATGATACTTGACAGTGCTAAAGAGCGAACGACTGATTAATTGGGCCGATTACAGCATGTCATCGATTCATCAACATTGGCCATAATGTAGTCGATGTATAAACTTTTTTCTTCTGTGTGTAGATCGTGTAGTTCCTGCTCATTTGTGTCTGTCAGGCTGCATGCTGCTCTCTGCCGATGATATATGCAACTGTTAATTCACCCGTCCACCAGGGCCGCATGGTATACACGGTATGACGGTAGAAACGGTATAAATTTGGCCACGGTAGAGATTTGTGCTCTACCGTCATACGAACGTCATTGTTTTTGCCTCTGTGTAGAAATGGCTGCAAGAACAGTGATGGCGGTGGAGGAGGAACTGGTCATAAAAAGGTGCTACTGCCGTGATTTGGGCGTGGGTCGGGTTCAAAAAGTCAGATGAGGAGCAGAAAAATTAGGGCCCTATGATTTCCGTGTTAACGGAATCGCGAAATTGGCCAAAAAAACCGGAATCTACTGCTAAACACGGAATTGCGTGGAAATTGACATAATTGTGACCATGCAGAAATAAATCTCGACCTGAAGGCTGTAAACCAAGAGGAAACATTGAAACGTTTGCATGTTCTTTCGTTCAATAAACTCTGTTATATATTTTTAACTTCACAATTGTTTTTGCCTTTCTGCGCCTTCAAACTCTCTCCTCCGTGTCCGCTTCCAAGTACTCACGTGCGCGCGCGCACACACACACACACACATGCACACAGACACACACTGACGGGCTCACTCCGTGGACAGAGAACCACCAAAAGAAACAAAAATAGATCTCAGCTTTTTAAAGCATTATCAGCGCAATAAGATGCCAACACTCTTTTAAGTTTAAGGGTGAATTCCAATTCCTGTCTTAACCCTCAATCTTAACCCTCAATCTCAAAATGCGCGCTCCCGCGAAGTGTAAGTGCTGTCCCGATTCTCAGAATGTTAAGGTTGAGGGGTAAGATTGAGGCTGTATCTCCCTCAATACTGAGATTCTCCGACACCACCCTTGGGACTAAGGGACATCCAGAATGCATTGCGTATTGTCGGTAAATAAACATGGCGTCCAAAGCGGCAGAGAAGGCGAGCTACAAATACAGTATTTTCTTTGTTAATGGAGATATAAATATTAGGAAAACCATTGTATTATCTTAGTTTAGACCCATTTTATGGATTATTTACCTCGTTGTTGCAGAACATTTATTTTTATTTTACGATCTTTTGTCAATAGCGTCCGGTGCGGACAAGTCATGTTGCTATCGTTTAAGTTAGTAAACGTTACAAAATGGTCATTTTTCTCCGTGGTAATGTAATTGTTTTATCAAGATAACAGCCTATATAACATGCTTGTGCTGATAATGGTATAAGATGACCTGGCTAATGTCATCTCCTGTAGCCGCAGAGTTATGTAATGATAGTTATAGCTGGTGTTTACCTTTCAATAAACTATGGTATGCTGTGACAGCTGAATATGTCCGTGGTTGTGTTATTTATACAGATATTTTTTTGATAACGCTAACCAAAGGAATAAGTGACAGACAGTCCACAACAATTTCACTTACATTTAAGGGGTGTCCCATTTCTAAGTCACAAGATAGCCCTTAACACTTGGTTTTGAGGGCTACTAAGATTGAGGGTTGAGCTTGAGGGTTAAGATTGAGGGTTAAGAAAGGAATTGGAATTGGGCCTAACTTTCGCCTCCGCTGTTGACAGCGCACTGAAAGTGATGCACTGACGTTTTACGATGATGCAATGACGTGACTCCAGCTCTGCACTCGCCAGTGGAAAACCAAACAGGTTTTAAGGAAGAACGGGATTAGAACCATCTAAGCACAAGCACATAAACCAGCACAACATACATTATATGCTTTTATGCTTTTTTTTGTTGTTTTAAATCAACTTAGCTTTGATAAGACACTACAAAACCCATTCAGAAACACTTCCATTATAAATTTTGCACCACAACATTTATACCGTGATGTGAATTTTGGGTCATACCGCCCAGCCCTACCATCCACCATTACTTAATATAAGACTATAATATGGTGTTCTAACATCATGTAGGATGCTTTTTTTGCGAAGTAAACAGAGTTAAATGCTCCTGTCAATACACACGTCCACTCTTTTCTGATAACAGACCATAATACAGCGTTTTAACAATGCTGTGTCATACCCAAAATCATATTTTCGGTATTGTAACAACTTGTGTTCATGTCCAGAGGACCCCAAGTGTATATCAATGTTCTTATTTCATATCAGCAGATGTATTGGATATCAGCTCTCTTTTGCCCCCAGTTTTGGCATCCACATGGGCCTCAAAAATCTAATATTGGTCGGACTCTTTTGCTAAGTAGCCATGACAGCCTCATTCACAACATTAGAAAGTATCTGCAAATGAGTGTGGCTTACCTCTTCACTTATCCTTACTTGAAAAATCACAGATTGAGACATCCAAGAACTTTGTCTGATTGCCTCTGGTGCTGCTGTTCCCTCCTGAATTGAAAACACTCAAAGTGACACACTGTGTGAGTGTGAGTGTGAGGATCCTGCCCGAGCCCCTCACTGTTCCTGTAAACCCACGCTCAGACAGCAGATGGGTGTTTACATCAGGCAGACCTGTGGGGGGGCCTCCTGCAGCATGAAAAGAAACATCCACCCTGACCAATGTGACAGGCTTAAAGCTGTAACAAAACAGCACGCAGCACGACAAGAGTGGTGCATTCACAGAGGATCAGCAGCCTGATATTTGGAAGTGGATGCAGAGGTTGGGAGATAGCGAAAACAACTTTGATGAAAATCATGCACTACTGAGAGAACATTTGCATTTGAAAGGGACACGGAGGAAATTGCAAGGCAGCGCTACAGCGAAGAGATAAATAAGACTCATGAAAACATTAAGGTTAGTTGTTTGTGATACGTTTGTGAGTATCTGTTTACCACGATAACAACCTCATATATCTAAGAGGAAAAGTGGCATGTTCCTGATCTGTGGATTGGGCTCTTGAAGTCAAGTAGCCTTAGAAAGTACAGGGAAAGTCTAGAGGGTGGATCACTTTCTAAGGACTTATGCCTGGAGCTAACACCCAAACTAGAGATGATACACCGCTTCTGCCTCCATGCTGCTTTGCTGATGAGACGTGTGGTTTGTAAAGCCCCCTTCCATCTTTTTGTAGTTCACTTGGGGTTTGTGAAAGTTCCCATACTTGGCATAAAGATGGTCACACGAAGAACTAAAGCAGAGGTGTCCAAACTTTTTTCAAAAAGGGCCACATTTGATTCTATGACGGCTTTAACTGATACGTTTATTCACAGTGAAAATTAAACATGAGTTCTCTATTCTTTTCTATTCTATCTTTCTATTTGAGAACTATTTCTTTTTGGTGATGCCTGAAAAAAAATCAGTGTACACGTCAAACATGCTTATGCCCTTGTTACAGAACTATGTAATAAAACCTCACCTGGGAAAACATATCATCATTTATCCATGGCAGGATCAGGACCTGGACTTTACCAGGATTGTTTTGAAGACAATAACAAAAACATTTGAACTCTTCTCTCATCCTGCATTCTGAGCCATTTTTTATTGTACTTTAGTCGTGTGTCCTCTTGTGGTTTTTTTATTTACATTTAAGATTCATGAAGCACATTTTTGCGTCACGCCAAATGCATTTCTTTCATCTTTAAACACATCAGTTATGATTTTTGGGTTACTGCAGCTTGTACAGAGCTTTATCTTTATAAAAGCAGCAGTGTTTTAGTAGTAGTAGTTAATGGCCCTTTTCCACTGACCCGTCTTAGCCCTATTCTACTCGACTCTATTCGGTTTGTGTTGCCTTTCTACTCGCGCAGTGCTACGCGTCAGACGCCAGTTTTTAGTACCTCCTTTACCGTGGTTCTAAGCGAGTAAAGCCGATACTAAAACATGACGTGGCCTGACTGCCGGTCACTCATTGGTCAGAGAATGTCGTCTCTGCAGCTTCTGATTCCGTACAAATCACTTACAAGAGGAAAACGAATAAGTCAGCGACGTGTTTTTAATGACATTTAAACCCGACGGCACAGAACCAGACTGAATAAACACAAAATACAGCCCTAAAATGCTCCTTCATGATTCCTAAGTAAGTTAAAAGAAGTTAACAGCAAAGATAGTTCGGTTTAAAGAGTTTTTTAAATTAAATCAAAGTTAGTCACCACAGGAGCGATCTGTCTGCCACGAGAGTCTTTAAGCACCAATCAGTCCATTAATCCAAAGGGAACCAAAAAAGAAAACCAGTTCAAAGAAGAATGATTGATCAACAAAAAATCTCTGGTATACCAGGCCCAAAAATCAAAAATTAAAGTGATCTCACTGGATCCAGGGAAGAGTTAATGTCAGGAATCAGCTCCTTCATTTTCCTCCGCGTGCAGCAGCACATGGCTGTTGTTTACCTCCGTTGTCATGACGCCCGACATTGAGCCGCTGTATTACTTTAATTAAATCTCTTGAAAGCTTTTTTTTTCCCTTTAAAGACCACGGTGGCACATATGTTAGTACAAAATTATGTTTGTGTCGTGTTATAGATGACATGCACACACTTCTGCGCAGCACTTTAGAGCAGCTGTGTTATAAGATCCACGCCCACCGCGAGTCTGTAGTCGGGCTAGAGGAAAAGCTAACCAAACTGAGTAGAGTGGAGCTGAGCCGAGTCAAGTAGGGCTGGAATTGCATAGTGGAAAAGCGTCAAAAGTCTTTTTTTTTTCTTTTTTTTAACATTACCAGATGTACTTAGGTTTTCCTCAAACACCGGACAGAAACAATAGGTGTACACATTATTCAGAGCATGATTAATTTAAGTGACATAATGAATTTGTTGTAAGATGTAAGCTGGGGGCCGTGTGAAAATTGACTTCAGGCCACTGTTGGCCCCCAGGCCTTAGTTTGGACATCCTTGAACTAAAGCTTGGCTTAGCTTCCAAAGATGTTCATTTACTTAAAAATAATTTTTCAAACAGATAAAGTGTAAAAGCAGTCTAATAGTATAGAGTGTCATCTGCCTTACAACATAGCAGTGTATTAAACCAGCTTTGCTTGTATTTATCACATTTAAAAGCTCGACATTGCTCGACTCCTCCTTTTTCTTTGTCTATTTTCAACAAAAATGGGGCCAAGTTAAAAACAACAACAACAACAACAACAGACAAACAAACACACAAAAACACACTAGAAACTCTTACTCTACAGGAATGCTTGTCAGCAGTAGTTAGAAACCCTGATGAAAGCACAGAGGTGAAGAAATTAGGGCTTCCAGCACCCATAAAGACTGAAAACATAAACACAGATTAACCAACCTGGCGTTATTTTAGCCAACTATAACACTAACATTAGCTTTATGATAACTATGGCAATTCTGAAAAGAAGGGGGGACACTCCAACTGTTTCATTCCTTTTAATTAGCTAATACAACAAACTCAAATGAAAAATGCAATATATAAATACGTTTTACTTCATCTGGTAAAACAGAAAATTTGATGGTTGCCTCTGTTCAGTCAGTCAGGAGCAGAATTTCAGTTTTGTGATGTGTACTTTTATTTTGGCACCAACAAAAGAACAAAAGGAAAAAAGGAAAACACTCCAACATGTGTCCTCCTACTACCCTATATGTAGTGATGAATCTTGTTGCCTCCAGATTTAATTTGTTTAACGCATACAGAGACGTTACTATCCAGGTCAGACACCACTACGTAAGTCAGCCTGTAAAGCATTGTTTCTGCATCACTTTGAAAGTAGAATCAACTCAATCAATCAAAACTGTAAAAGCTGCAAGGGAGCAATAGTGTTGATTAAAGACAAAACTTTTAACTGCTTCAAAAAACTGGCTCCTCCATTTACATGAACTGCAAATATGATTTTAATAAAATGGAAAAGTAAGAAGCAGAATGTCTCTCCAGGTTATTGCTCAGCTTTTGGAGACACTTGGATTTCATTTCAAGAACAGATAGTTAAGTAATGAGAATGAACACAATGTATCATGAGAAAAAAATGACAGCTGGAGGGAACAGTTGGTTGGTGAGAAGGAGCAGAGCTCGGGGAGTTGAGGCCTGGCAGCAGAGCCGTGCTCTCACACACTTCTTCATAGCACGAGTACAGAGTGATTTGTGGAGGAACCTCTGCAGACACTGACAGGATCATTATCCAAACACAGCTCATCACTTTGTCTCAGCTCATCACAACAAGACAGGAATCTGTGTCGCTGAAGACAGCCCTGCCGCGTAAAAAAAATGCAAAATAAATACATAAAATAAAACTTTGAATACTATATTATTTACTTTGTTCATATTTTATGTGTGCATTTGTTTCCTGTTAGTCTGAGTAAAAGTTTCTGGCACTTTACTTCTACATGCTGCACTGTTCCTGACAGCTCCACAGAGGGTTGTTGGAAGGTTTTAGACGATAAAAAATAACCATGTCCAACTCATTTTACCTCCATTAATAAAAGAATTTACAGATTCATTTTAATCTTTTGACAATTAAGCCCATAAAGGCCTGCCCGGACTATTTTGCTCATTTGACCCTAAAACAGTCAAAAATGTCCTGTGTGAAAGTGCTTCGGTCCATTTTTTTCTGGGATACTTTGAACTTTCAATATCTGGTGTTATTTCCAATTTACTACATGTTGTGCGAGACAAAAACTTTAAACTGAAGAAAATACAAACAGAGAATTAGATGTTGGAGGTTTGGTGAAGAAAAAACACTTCAGACAAACAGCATAAATACATTTTACACAATGAGCTGAAAATTGTAACATTCACAAATGTATGTACAACAGTGTTTATGATTTTTTTTCTTCTCTTATTTAGTAAAAGAAGAGGTATTTGACAGTATCACCAGATCCTCTAGCATCTCACAGCTTGTTCCTCTCTTTGCATAAAAGCCACTGAAAGATATTTTCTCCTCTTCATGACATAAAAACTGAATCTGGAGGCAGAGGATAAAGATATTCAGTTACTCATGCCTGTTGTACAGTACATACTAGGCATGGTAAAGTATTTATAAAGATTAGCAACAATGCAAATCTCAAATCATGCTCACACAGCACAAAGGGACTGGAAACACATTTTTAAGACCACAGAAAAACTTCATGTGATATTTGACGCACGGCGCATAAAACACACATACTCGCATACAATACAAACACAGGAGGTTACTCAACATTAAAGTATGTTCATATTGTACAAATAAGACTTAATACATTTGTCCAAAAATATCACCACAAAATCCAAGCATCAGATTACGCATGAAATCATGTATATGAAGTAAAAACTGGACAGAGAGAGCTTCATTCACATTCTAACGCTACCTTTTCTCACATGAGGTTGCTCCTTCAATGCTCCTTTTTTCTTGGGGTCATGCAGAAGCTGAAGAGGTTTGATCACTGAGATGACCTCCTTTTTGGCACTATTGGACAAACTTCACTCTGTTTCCTCTGTGCTTCCCTCTCATCCATCCGCTCTATGTTCTGTGTTTACTCGCAGGTTTCCTTAGACGCCTGAATGAAATAAGCGTAATAACCACAAATTGGCTGAAAGTCAATATGTGGTTCGAATGATTGTACGGATCGTTAAGGAACAAATCACATTCAAATGCAAACGTGTTGGCGCCGACACATCCGTCATTATGGGTTAACACTCTCTTCTGTCACGTGAGGCCTATCTTACTGTTGAATCAGAGTTTCATGGGAAAATCACATAAGAATCTTCATGTGAGAATTTTATTTTGCTACACAAATTACATAATCACTTTGACTTAATGTGAATATGATATAAGCAGGATATGTCAATAAAGTCCTTGTGATGCCCATTTAAGGCATCAGTCATCTCAAACTTTCGACACATAGTCTTGTCCTTACGTTGGGATTCTGGGTGTTTATTCAACTTCTCTGGGGTTCAGCTTGGCTTCTTATTTTGCAAAGCCTCCCACACAGCCCCTAAACCCCTGAAATCCTTCATTATTAATACCTATGTTGTAGAATCTCCCATTTGGTGAGATCCTTTCACTTTTATATCTCAGCTCTCTCAGTCATGTGGGACTAAGCCTTTCCTCTGAGTCAAACCTCTTTCAACCTCTGACATTCAGTCGTTCTCACTGGAGATGAGTTCTTCAATAAGAAATCCATGAATTTCACACATGCTTCAAGGATTTATGAAACTTTTCACTCTTATCCTTTCAACATGAGCAGGAAGATCTTCAGTGAGAGCCCTGAAAAGTTAAAGTTTTATCTAACTATTTTTATCTTCAATATCACAGAACACAGTTTTTACTATATACTTGAAAGCTCCCCTTTTAAAATGTTTAGGCTTTGCCAAATGGAACGAGTTACTCATATTGCACAATGAGAAAAAGAGGTGAAAAATAAATGGTTTGTAAAGTCAGAATAAATGCCTGCTATGTGACTTTTTTCAGGACCTTTTTTTTTCCTCTTGAACTGTCTGTGATTAACCAGCCAACTGTTGGACTGCTCACTCATCTGATCCAACCTGAATGACAGATAAATGAGCACTTAGGGTCATTTTTGTCAGTTTATCTTGAAGAAACTAGCACAAGCACTTTAACATGCAAAGGTTAGGGCCATTGGATTAATCTAGAAAGGCCCTTTAAAGTAAAATAGCAAATAACACAGACGGTCAGTTGCTGCACTTTCTCTGAGTTAATAAATTCTAACAGCATAACTGACAGCATACTGCTGTTTTTCAGTCTGGTTTCAATCAGAAAGATGTCACAGATAAGTTAAATATGTGTGTACTGACATTGCACATGTAAGACATCTTAGATTGAAAACAAATGTGAGCAAAGAGCTGGGACAAAAAGAATAGATCAGAGCAAATGGGGAGAGCTGACAAAGCAACACTTTTCTGTTCATTTACTGTAGCCGACAAGAAGAAAATCAGTCTTTACAATCAGTCGATAAGCTGAACTGGACCCTTGTTCAGTAATAATGAAAATGATTCATGTTCATAGAGAGGATAATGGATTCAGTCAGCTGCAGGTCAGTCTCTGAGCACTGAATTGATTGTAGCTGGAATTAATCAGGGAGCTTGATAAGATGTGAAAGGTTTTGGAGATGACCTTTCAAAGATGGCTAACCCTGAAACACCAAACTTAGTAATTCATTGTCATTGCCATCATCTGACAGTATATCCAAGTTTCCTTTGAACCCTGAAGTTAGTACATGATTAAAAAACATCATGAAGTCTTACTTCTGGCCTAATAAGTATCATAAGCTGGGTTTCCATTACAGTTTTTTTACAAAATAAAAGCGATATTCCTAAAATTTTGACAATATATTTGCGCTTTGAACGTGTTTCCATTGAAGGTTGTTCTCTATGGTTCAAGGCAGGAGCGCCATAACTCTCGTCAAATATCATCCCGCGAAATTTCACTGCAGGTATGTCCCGTCCTATGACGTATAATTTTTTTTTGCGATATTCTAGTGCTTTTTTGAAATTCAGGTGTTTCCATTAACAGTGTTTATAGAGCCGTTCAAATTTTGCACATATCCAAGGGTAATGGAAACGCACCTATAGAGAAGTCAATTTTTTGGCCCAGCATGTTTTTCATATGGAGGCTTAATTAAAGGAAGCTTTTGACTCCACTTCAATGTCCTATACTATATAAAAGTGGTGTGCATAGACATCTTAAAGAGCAGGGGGGGAGAAATAAAGGCACATACAGCGTGTTTGGCTCAAAAATGGCACCTTAGCAAACATCTTGGTTGCTGAGAAGGTATTATTACATATTTTGGCTCTGAAGAAAGCCATGTTCGAACACGTAGAGGGCACTTTGTGATGATAAAACAAGCGAAAAGGGTCAGCTTATTGTGGTTTTACAACCAGGATGGTACTTTAGTTTGTTTAGGCTCCCAAGAATGCATCTTAGCACAAGTTTGACTTCAAGGAGGGCGCCTACGCAAGCGTCTTCACTCGCAAGAGGGCACTTTTTCATGTTTAACTCAGCCAAAGGGGCAGAGTATTGTGTTTTATCAACCAAGAGGCACTTTGTTATTTGTTTTAGTGTGCAAGAAGGCAGTTGAGTGCAAATTTAGCTACAAGGAGGGGATTGAAGCACAGGGTTTTTGACAGTTGGGCAAGAAGTTGTGAAGAAGATCTGTCCGTTCAAATAGGGAAATTGGTTTAATGAGCTCATGGAAAGTGTCTTCTAGTAGGATTGTTTCTAACTCAAAAAAGAGGGACTGAGGAATTTGCGACTAGGGATACAACATATCGGCCAAAAATCCAATGTCACGCTTCCCTAGTTTTCTACGTTTGTGTGCTTTATATAGTAAGAGTGTATTACAGAGTGTTTACACAACATTTTGCTTGATAAGTTTAACCCAAAGCTGCTTTTAGCTCTGACTGCTTGACTGAGTGTGTGTTTGTTTCTGTGTTTTTTTGTGTGTTTGAAGCAGCCTGATGTTGAGCTGAATCACTGAACTCTGGACTCACCCTGAGCTCAACTAAAGCCATTAGCTCTTTTCTTCATGCTGCTCATTGATTCTCACAGGAAAGCAGTCAAACTCAGCATCAGCTGATCACTGCTGCAGCTCCCTGATGGACAGAAAAAGAAAAGGAAACAGGAGAGAGAGATTGTGGGAAGCAGGAGTTGACATGAAGAATGGAGGGATGAGAGGAGGGAGGGATGAAAGAGTTTCATGTGAAAGACAAACACACTCAGTGCAGATTCAGCAGAATCTACTTTAAGACTCAGACAGAAGAATCCAGCTGCCTGAGAGCTTCACATTTCATTTCTTTAGCAAAGAGAAAAGAGGAACGATTTAAAGTAAAGACTTCTGTTGTCACCCATTTACTCTTAAATGGTGCATGTACTTAACATCAATGATTTTGATTAATTTTTTACACCAGTCAGGATGAGAAGAGTGGAGAAAAGAGTCAGACTCCATCTAAATTGTGAGATACATGTTCAGCGCAGACAGTGACAGATAATGAAGTGTGAGTTTTATGAATTGTGGAACAGAACTAGAGGTGTATACATGACCACATACCACTTTTTATCAAACCAAGTACTTGCATTGATTTCTCACCGATACAAAGTATTAATCTGAATACTAAATAACATCACTGCAGTTCTAAAATTACCTTGAAAATATCTTTTGTTTCTTTACTCTCTCATTTTTACAAATGAAAAGAAGACCATGATGCACCTGCACATGTGACTGATATTTTAACAGTCAACAGTCCTCTACCTGGATGTCAATGACATGCCAACTTTTTTGTAGTGGTATTCGATGTTGTAGCATTCGGTATGGGTACAAGTATTTCAGTGATATATCAGCCCCATATCTGATACTGATGTTGTATTGGGAGTGGGGGTTGGGGTGGGGGGTGTAACACTCAGTGCTCATGCATTCCTGCAGTTAAGACAACTGTTTGAGAAACTCAGGGCAGGCCTTGAGTGTGCTCCTTAAAATTATGATTAAATAACAACAGCTCTGTTTAACTGTAATGATCACAGAAGGAAAAAAAAAAGGTTAAATGACACACACAATATATGTTTGAATAGTGGACATGTTAAGTCTGGAAACATGTTTCTCCCAGGGTGGTATTGATGTGTACATGCTCATCTTAGTAGCTATGATCTTACAGGACCATTAGGGGGCAGTGTTTAATAGGGAGAGGAGACAAATCCTCAGTGAAGAGGACATGAGACAAACTAGACCTAAAGAAACATTTTGATTTATTATTTATTTATATAGTTATGTATTTACTACAAATGAGCTACTGTCTGTTACTTATTTATTTATTTATTTATTTATTATGATCAATTATTTATCGGTCATTTGTCCAAAAGCTTTGGCAGACTAATCACAACAGAAATATTATACAGCCCAAACATAGACCCCCCCACCCACCAACCAGTCCCACCCACCCTAGATGGCAGTAAACAAAAAGCAAATATATAAGCATATGCCAAGCCCCTTTAAAAAAAAAAAAACATATAAGCATAGATGCATGTACATACACATTTACATATACTATATAAAATAATAATGCAGTAAAGGAAAAAACAATCCCACCATCTTGGTATCTTTACCGTACTGTCTTTTATTTTAACCTAAAGCCTGCAAGTGCTGTTAACAAATATAGGACATATACATCAATATCTGTAAACTGAAGTCTCTCCTCTTTTGCTTTTGTCTTTAAGTGATGCATCTGTCATTATTTGCATTGATAAAAACCCCTCCAGCTGTTGGCTTTAACTTTCCTGACACTCAGCCTCAGCACTAAAGCAGTCTGACAGAAACACAGGAGCCAGGTTGAGTTTGGTCTGTATGTGTCCTCTACATAACACCCACAAAAAGCTCTTTTAATGATTCAAGTGTGTGTGTTTCCTCATCCCAGTTCAGTCTCAGCTTAACCCCTCATTATAGGAGACACAGCTGCAGTTCACTGCTTCTGTGGTTTATTTCTCATACATATTCACAGAGAAAATGCATTTCGCTTCGATGAACGAATCTGAAACTATAAATTAAGAAAACATTTAGCTGAGATAGTGTAGTTTCCTCCCTCTGTGCAGTTTCTGTGATCTTCTTCTATTAAGCCTTTCAGAGGAAACCAGAGCAGCGAGTGACCTTTTCTTCATCACTTCATCAACAAACAGGAATCTGCAGTCAGAAACTTTTGATTAGCTGTGACTGTACATGAAATAATATGTATCTTTTGATATATGAATAAGTTGATGTCAGTCATCAATGCAATAAAATAAAACCTTTGCTCTTTCTTGGACACACTGTGTGACCTTGGATGTAATCTGTGGTTCGGAGCAGGCAGACTTTAGGTATTAACATTCATAGAGCAGCTGACTCTGACCTCATCTCTCAGCTTGTGAAAATGCCTGAGGAGAGAAATAGTCATTATTTTTAATCTGTCTTTAGCACAAGTTGGGTCTGTGAGGCCTCTGAGTTCATTTGCACAGGAAAGCTTCAGAAAACTTGCTACTTTTGGCTCAGGAGCAACAAGCAGAATTAAATTTCATGACACAGCTTTGGACATCAATGGATATCATTGAACCGAAGGCTGTGGAGCATCATCTCTGCCTGGGGAGGTAAAAGGTAAAAAATGAACTGATCATATCGCACAGATGCACAGGGCTGATGGGAATTGCCTGGAGGGACAGGGCCCCTCTTCTGCTTATTTTACATTCCCCAATGATGGTTCACTTTTTATCCACAGTGGAAACACATCTCATCCTTTTATCTTGTTTTGATCAGCCACTAAATGCTGACAACCCTTGGAAATCTTGAAACTCAGTTGGTTGTCGTGTTTCTTTTTAATAGGTTTCAGAAATTGCTGCCACTCACGTTCAAGCAGCACTAACACCCTGCTTTCAGCTCCAGTGACATTCAACAAGATCTTATTTTCTTGGCCAGAAATGTCAGGCAGTGATACAGACAGGATTATGGGCACATGGATTGGCAGCTTAGAGAAAGAGAGTAGAGTAAATTAATAACACATACCTGGTCTTTGAAAATGTTGATTCAGATTCACTTTATTTACTATTGCACACGTTTCAGAGCAACACAAAATACATTTCAGTCACATCTGGTCCAAGAAACAAAAAAATGAGACACATAACTGGGGGTTGCCAGTATGTGCAGCACCCTGTTTCATTAGAAGGGGGAAAAAAGAGTACAAGAGGAAGGAAGAGGGGGAAAAAAAGCAAATACCAGACTAGGGCCCTGGGGGTGGGGTGGGGGCACAGTTCGGGATTTGGAAATTAAAAAAAAAAAAAAACAACAGAACACCTCAGCACACATAAGCAACATAAAACAACAATTACAACAGTAAAACTTGAAAACTTGCACAGGTGGTAAGGGGGGAGAGGTCTTGGGTGGGGGGTATCACAGTACAGACACTGAGGGAAGTGCATGCAGCCTCACATAGACGCGCCTCCATCTCAGCGGTTTGCACCATGAGGGATGCAGCAAACAAGGCATTTGAATTCTAGGGAGGGTTATGTCATCTGTTTTCATGTATTTGTATGTTTAAGTCAAAGAACTTTTATCTCCGACTCAACATTGTCTCTTCCATCTAATGGGGACAAGGCCACGGTTGTTGCTGTGAAGACGGCCTTGAGGAGTTCTGATCCAGTAACAAAGTTCACAGGAGGATGGGGAAAAGGGTGGGGGAGGGGGTGGTTCATCTACATAAACATCTCTAGGAGAGACTGAGAGCTGATCAGCCTTCCAAGGCCAACTTGCAGGGCTGGAAAGAGAGAAAGATAAGATGTTTTGGGATAGGCAGACTCCGTAATTTTCCAGAAAGTCCTGATTTGGTGGCCCATTACAGCCAAGTCGAGCTGACAAGTTCTCCACATTAGAATCCACCCTGCGAAAGAGTCCAGGAATCTTGTCCTGCTTGTGAATGAGTTTGTGTATTACATCAGTCTGAGTGTTGACAGCCCTGCAAATTATTTCCTTGTCAGGCAGCTTCTCAATTGTTAAAATTTCTGCAAATGCAAATGTTAAAGAAAGTCAGATATGGTGCCGTCTCTGGGCCACTGCTCTGTTTTTGTGCAGAAGATGTCACTTCTCTAACAAACTTTAACGAGTCGTCAGTTTGCACCTCAATAAGCTCATTGTATCACAGCTGGTTCACTCTCACTGATGTGAAACGTATCTGTAAACATCATCTTCTGCGGTTATACCAGCATCATAAGAGTGTTCCCTGCAGTGAGTTTAGATATTGGCTGTGTGATTCATCCAGAGGCCTGGTCCTACCTTGTGGAATTGATGAATAAAAACCCATCTTAATACCCATGATCCTTCAGAGCCTCAGGGTTGTAGCATTAACCCAGCTTCACTCCTCTGACCTCAGCACAGACCAGAACAGTTACTGTGAGCAGCTGCTATAATTTTAAATCAACACAGATGATTCTCTTTCCTCCGGGGTTGAGACCAGAATGAGATCAACTTTGATTAAACAAAATGGACGTAGACACGTTTGGTAGTTCATTAAAAACCATGTTGAACAGTTTGATTAAAGACTGATTCTAAGATTTGTGTGGACAGCATCTAAACTGATTGCATGAGACAGCAGTAAAGCACTAAACAGGAGATTTTCTATGATAGTGTGGTTTAACCCTGTTTCCTGTATCAGGGTAAAGCAGATTTAGTTTTCTGAAATATTTCTGGCCTGACTGTGTGTGTGTGTGTGTGTGTGTGTGTGTGTGTGTGTGTGACTAGGGGTTTTTGACTTACTCTCTTCAGACACAACCAGTGAGTTTCATGATATGAAGTCAGCACTGAATGATTCATTCATAAAGAGCAGAGCAGTGTGACAGGCTGCTGGTTTTCTGCCTGTGACTCTGAGCCTCCTGAGGCTCTGCTTCTTTCTCTACCTTTCTATCTTTCTTTTGCTCAGATAATGACTTAATTCAAAATGATCAGACTAGAAGGAGAAACTCAGAGAAGACTGTTTGTGTAGGGCTTTACTTCACAGCAGAGAAAACCCACAGTCCCTTTAAGTCTTTGAGAGTAATGTCTGCACTGTTGCTTTCAAACAATTCTACAATTTCATTTAGCAGATGCTTCTGTCCAAAGTGATGTCAAAGAATTTAGATTTGAGGAAAAAACCTTAAGAGTGACAAGGTGTGTCAAGTTTGTTTGGCCACAGGTGCTGCCATCTAGAGCAAGAAGAAGCACCTTTTTTCATCTTGAATAACGCATCCATAACAAACCTCAACTAATGATTAATCATCAACAACACCCTTTAATATTCTATAATCAAAGTGATGTTCACATGTAGAGGTGGGTGTTAGACCTTCTGATTCATTCCACACCTGAGGACAAAGAGCAGAAGAGTCAGATTAAGTTGCTAAATGTTCCCTGAACAGCTGAATCTTCAGGCGTCTTTTAAAAGTAGAAAGGGACTCCGTGGATCATGTAGAGTTAAGTTATCAATTCCACCATTTGGAACAACAGATAAGTAGAGTCTGGTAAAAGATTGAAGGTTTTTGCACACTGAGTCTGTTTTTGTCATCTGAAATTGACACGTTAAAAAAGAAATACGACCCCATGTTATGTCAATCATCTTTGCACACTGATGCTGAAACTTTCGGAAGTCAGTATTTTTTTTGGAACAGGTTCGATTTGCTGCATTTTTTGCATCTGTCCAGGTCGTCTCCAGTGTTGTTTGACTGTTCAGGGATGCCATGGGCTAATTGCAGCGGTATATTTTCACATTTACCAACACATTTTCTGTTATTTCTGTCTTTGTTAAGATCTGATGATGAATAAAGATTTGAGTGTGGACGTGTGTGGGCATGTGTGTGTATGTGTGTCTGTGCGTCTGCCTCTGTCAGTGAGCGCTCAGGAGCAACTGCTTTGCAGAAATTTGTTTTTCTTTTTTAAAATGTAGTGCCAAGTGAATGAAACTCGTCCACTGACACCCTGAAATGCACCTGAAGCTTCAGCATAATTCCTCAGCTCCTTCACCTGCTGGTGAAACTCTCTTGTCTCTGTCTTGTTTACAGAGGCAGATGGACCCAGTGACTTTTTTTCTTTTCTCACATTGTAAAAGAACCACAGGATCATCTTCACAGCTCGATGATGATTCCATCTCTCTCGTACTGCAAAATTTCATGACTTTTTTTTTTTTTTTTTTCGGATTATTGATCCCAAAAAAACCTATCTGAAAATAAGGGGGTCATAGTGTAAAGGCCTTTAGAGTCACGCCAGGCTGGGAGCACCAGGTGTCCTTCACAGGCAGTGCAGCAGATGAGAGGGAGTGTAGACCTGGATTAGAGATTCCAGGCAGGCTGGAGCTGTTTTAGCTACTGTTTTGTAAGCAGCAAAAAAAGAGGAGCTTTGACTTTGTCTGCAGTTGCTATGGAAGCGAGACTAACAACAGGCTGACATGTGCTCTTCTGTGCTGGTTAAAGACCAGATGTGCTGCTGCATATGGATCATCTGCTGAGATTTAAATTTACACACAAGGAGCCCTTCAGGGAAAGTGTCGCAGTAGTCGATGTGTGAAATCCCTGGGGCTTGTACCAGACGCTGTGAGGTCTGTTGTGTCTGGTAGAGTCTGATCATCCTGATGAGTAATGTTACATTTGCACAGGTTGTAATTTCACCTAAATTGTTGTCCACTTGCTCAGTGGTTCCCAAACTTTTTGTGCTGTGACCCCATTATGAAATCACAAGTTTGTGGGGATCCCTGGGGCCTTTTTTTCTAGAATTCGTTTTTATCTGTGTATACAAATACAGAGAAGCCAGGATTAGACAGTTTTATTTTCCTGGCAGGTTAGACTTTATTCTAAGTGAACTTGAAAATTGAAGAAAAAAAAAAAACATTTTTTTTTCTATCCTCAAGGGACAGTTAAAGGTACATAGTGCAGTAAACATTGTAAACAACTGTAGAAAAAGACAAGGGAGGGCAATAAGTTCAGTATTGCACTGTACATTTAGTCTACTGCTTAAAATGCTGAAATTCTGAATCCAGAATTGAAAATTGAAAAAAAAAAAAAAAAAACTTGGATACTCATTACTACGTACTAAAACACTTAAAATACTAAAACACTGAATGCTAGAATGCAAACTGAACACTAAAACATATTAATCACAGTTGTTCAGTGTGTTGTGTTTTAATTTTAAAAAGAAGAATATCAACTACTGAAAAGACATTTTTTCATTAATAATTTTATTTTCATCAATTACTAGTCATTTCAGAGACCCTGCCTGGATTAAGGTCGACCCCATGTGGAGTCAGGACCCCAAGGTTGAGAAACACTGTTTTAAAAAAGCAGCTGTAAAAATGTATGTATAAAGTTGTATTTCTGAACACTTTTGTTCACAGTTGGTAAATCTGGTATTTTCAGGAGACTGCTCTAAGTAACTTTCTATATTTCTTTCTAACACGTCAACACCCCAAAGGCAGAAATTCTTCAACTGATTTGAAATAAAAGAACTTTTTCTTTCCTCTAGTTTGAATTAAGCTTAATTTGATTAAGTCATAATGTGGCTCTAAATCTCATATTGCAAATTAACTTGAAAACCTTAAGGTGCTAAGTGAACACTAGAATATGTTGGGGCTACTGTGTTCATCACAAACGTTACTCTGGTTTTATCTCAGTTAATATAAGATGCCAGATGTGTCACAGCAGGATAATGGTGTGACAGCACTGACACTTTCCATTAGCCTGATTTAATAGGATCACTCACAGTCGGAGTCAGTGTGAAGAGGGCGTTGATTTCATTAACCTGCCACAGCGGTGAATTACAAAGTTTGAACTCAAATCCATTTTAAGTGACTCTTTATTATGACAGTGATTAATGTCCCATCAGAGAGATGGACAATAGACAACAACTACATGTGATATTATATAGAGATGAACTGAGTGGTAAGTGATTGCCTAATGAACCCACAGGTCTTTATAAGTGCTGACAGTATCCACACAGCTTAACAAAGTCTAAACCAGGGCTTGTTTAATACACTTATTAAATGTACTGATAGTTACTTGCTGACGTAGTTTGTGAATGAATGTAAACAGTAGTCATGAAGACTGAGAGTCTTCAGTGTCAATAACTTTTCTGTCAGTCATCTGCTCATGTGAAAAATCTTCATTTTAACACCAGAGCTCAAAATGTGCAGACTCGTCACCAAAACCCTTCTTTTTCTGATGCAATAATGAAGAAATCCATTCATTAAAAACCAACCCACCCACCTACCTACCCCCCTCCTCTTCCATGTGTGATGCTGTGTAACCTTGAATGCTGCAGCAGAAGCTGTTTTCCTATTCACAGTGTGTTTTCTGCAGTCATGTCTGTCACATTTCATTTCCCTCCAGAATAGAAAATAGCAGCTGACACACACAGCTCATATTTAACAGGCTGTGTTTCTGTGTGTGTGTGTGTGTGTGACTGAGAGTGTGTCCCCCCCCTTAGTGCAGCTCACTTCCACACTATTTACATGTTGTTTAACCCTGGAGCACTGCAGTTATCACCCATTTTTGACTGAAAGTCTTTGTATCTGGGGTGAACAGAAGGTTGTGCAGGGCATTGCATAACAGACTTGGCACCCAGCAGAGAGAGTGGAGTTCTGGGTACTAAAGAGCCATCAGGCCCTGTCATAACCTGCTGTGGTTCATTACCTGTAGAAGCAAAGGAGAGTCTGTCTGCTGTCCTTAGCTCCAGGGCATCAGCTCACACAGAAGAGACTGTCTTAAACAAAAGTGGATACTAGAAGTCAAAGCACTCGTATTTGACTCAAGTTTTACCCATTGGCTCTCAACTTTCAATTTTAATTCACAAGGTTTTGTAAAATGTTCTATCTTTCATTATTTTGCTTTAAAAATTCACAGTTTATCATCATGAAAAATATCCTCTCTTGATTTAGCTGTTTTTTTGTCAAGTGGGCTGACCATCATCTCATCTGTTTGCAGATCACAAGTGAAATCATGATGTTTTAGTTCCCCAGTGACCTCGGTGACAAACTGATCCCTAAAAAAGGGTGAATACAAAAATGATGCCAGAATAACTCTGACATGCAGAGAGCAGCCAGCAGTGTGAGCTCTATGAGAGGAAAGCACTGTGCAGATTGTTTCCAGTGCAGAAATAGACTGTGTATTTTCCAGGGTCCATACCAAAATAGATTGTGATTAGTCAAGGAGGCTGATAAGGCCATTATTCATTTGCAGTAAGAATACTGGTGCCAAAATTTTGAATATTGCTTTTTTTACAACCTTTAAGCTAGTGTGTGTCAAATTGACTTTGAGGACTTTCTAATGGATCTTGAAAAAGTCTTATTTCTAGATATCTGCCTGATCCTAATCAACTACTTAAAATAAGATTCTCAGGGCTAAAATTTCTTTACCATTGTTTCAACAAAAGGAGGAATGTTTGATCCAGAGATTTTAAAGCTGTTTGACCTGATGACAGAGAGAAAGTTGACTTTGTTCATCACTTCACAGTTTCATTTACTGATCTGTTCATCATTTTAGAATGGAGCCTGTATTTAGTCTGCTCTGCTTTTATTCACTGACCTTTGCTCTTCTCTTTCTGTTTTTAGGTAAGAGAGAAGTCTTCAACCTGAGCAGCTGTCTGTAAGTCAGTCTGTGACTCTGTGTGTGTGTGTGTGTGTGTGTCAGAGGATGAAGAAGAAGTCTGTGTTTAACACTCAAAGTCAGATTGAAGCAGTAAGAACTTCTTCCTGTCTGCTCCTCTTCCTCACTCTTCGTCCTGACGGCTGTTTTCTTTGATTTCTGCTTGAATGTTTTTCATCTGAAGCTGTTTGATGAGTTTCTAACTTTCAGAGTGTGAATGAAGTCAAAGCTGCTGGTTGAAAAAGCTTTTTTTGGAGAATGACTCTCAAACAGAGGCTCATGCTGTCACATGTCATTGCCTGAAAAATACCACCAGTTCTTGTTTCTGTGCTCTAAGGACGTACATGGATTTACAACAATTGTTGATGCTTTCAGGTAAATAGTTTTTAAGGATGAAAACATATTGAAGGAAAAACCGTGAATGCATCTGTTATTTGAGAACTATGAGTTTTAATCTGCAGTTTGGTATCCTTGTGCTGTAATATTTCTCTGTGGTTATTGACTTGGCTGAGCAAATATGGAGAATTGAGCCTCAGGCAAAATGACTTTAGAATCAAAGGCAGCGCAATAAAAGCTTAAATAGATGAGTGTTGTCATGGTGGTTGTCAAAATAATTAGAACACTTGTCATATGTAAGAGGTTTCAGTTTTTATCTATTTATTTATTTATTCAGACAGAATTCACCATTGAAAGACCTGTAAAGTGAGTGAAATATTTACAGTCATCAGCATGTTTTGAAATCTGTATTTCTTGGAATGGAGTTGTCAGAAGGATAAAAAAGGTAATTCTCCTCAACAAAACAAGAACATAAAAAGTCTTTCCAACAAAGAATCACAACCCCATCCAGCAAATTTTGACAAGTTTGAAGAACAAAGAAAAAAAAAATGGACAGAGCTTGTGTATATTTTTGAAAGCCTTTGCCTTGATTTTCAGAGGTCATGGGATGATATTAGTGTTGGGGTTGTTGAGGAAATGAGTTGACAACATCAGAGACGTGCTGCTCTAACCGCTGCAAAAGATGGACCAACAAAATATTATCATCAAAAGTAAATGAAAACCATAGAACTCACTTCAACTATTTGTTGTAACCAGAGTAACCATCTGAATATTTCATATTCTTTAAAGGCAAAAAAGGTCATCACTTTCAGATCTGCCAGGTGTTTGAAGGATTTTATCCACTACTGCACATTAGCTGGGCTTATCCATAATTCATTCACTTGTGAAACATGGGACTCTGCCTGTCTACAGCTCTGGAAAAAAAATAAAAATGAAAAAACTCAATGAAAGATTAATTGCCCAGTCTGCTGTGACCAGATCTATGTCTGTTGGTGTTCACCTAAATCTGTGTTCTGCTGAACTGCTGAAATGATGGAGAGGGTCGTCTGTTCTTTGTTCAGTGATTGAAATGTTTGGTCAAGCTGTGATTGATAACTCTCCCCTACATTTCCAGTCTTTTCCTTATTTCTCTATCACCTCAATTACTTTATTTTCCTCATGACATGATGATTAACATATAGACATAATCAATGCTGATGAAAATGCAATCCAAATCTTTAAAAACTGAGGCATTATGCAGAATAAGATGCTCTGTAACTAACTCTACAATGTGCAAAAAAAGCATTTATCCTTTAATTCATGTCAGGTAAGGAGCTGGCTGCATGCCCCAAAACCAGGAGAAACCAGAGAGGGAGCAGATCCACACGGCATGCTCCATACAAATCAGGCACTTAACCAAAGTCCTCTTTTATGAGGAGATTTTTGTATCTTTCATGTCAAAGATGAGGATGATGTCTCCATTTCAGATCAGGCTCTTAGCCTCTGTCAGATGGGTGTTAAACTCCTCTTCTTTGTTGATACCTCTTTGAGCCTCTTCGATAAAATGATTCTTATTCAAAGCAGCTGAACAGATAATCCCACAGACTAAAGGAGGATGAAGCTGTTCAACTCCAGCAGCAGCTTTTTCCTCCTCTCTGCAGGGTTATCTCTGTCTCTGCTGCTGCATTCTGGGAGCTGAGCAGAGCTTTTCTCATTCCATCATTTAGACTGGAGAGGAGGGATTGAGTGGAATACTTTTGCTCATTTTTATCCAGTTCTTTCCTTCTCTCAGATAGAATTAAGAATCAAGAAGTGATTAGTATCAGAGAAACATCCACACATGCTCAGAAACAATCCTTTGTCAAAGTTTGCTTTTTGGTATGGCTGTTCTTGTTGACATCCTCCCCCTCATCATTCTGAACCCTTCCTCCATCTTCTGGACATGAACAGTCTGGTTCTGATCCACAGCAGCACTCAGAGATCCTCTGCTCAGTGTCAGATGTGTCAGTGATGTGAGTGCATGTGTTTCCCGGAGCTTGAAGCTGCTCAGTCTCAGTGATCCTCTCCTCTGGGCTGGATAAAGCTGTTGTAGACTGAAGAGATGAGGGGATGAAGAGCAGAGACACTGACATGTCCTTCAGCTGCTGCTCTGTAATCTCATCAGCTCACTGACTCTCACTGACTGAGGAGAGGGAAGTCCAGATATAAGAGTTACCTCCAAACAGAGAGAGTATTGGACAGTGTTTGGTTCTAGCTTGTGCACAATAGGAGTCTGAAGTCAAAAACTTACAGACCAGCTGCACAGAAAAGATAGTTTGATTACAAGATCAGTGCAAAAGGAAGGTTGATCTCTTTTTTCCCCTCTATTCTAGCTCAGTTATGCACTTCTATACGAATCAGAGGAAAGTCTAAAGTTGTATTTATGCTTTTGATACTTTCATATTCATATTATGTCTGATTTGGCTGTGGTTAGACAAATATGACATTGAAGAGTTGTATTCAAAGCAGACATTTCTGATGAACTTCTTTGTAAACTCAGTTTGAGTCCTTCACAAATGAGGTTTTCTCTCCAGCAATTTTGTTTCCTTGCTTTCACCTTCACTTTGTGCCTGTTTATCTGCATGATTAAGTTGTGTTAGAGCAAGTGAGGTCCTCTTTCAAGGAGGATGTCTGCACAGTGAGCTTTTGTAAAAAAAACAAACATTTTTTTGTATATATGTTTGTACATGGAAAAGAAAGTATTGCATGCAAAAGTGGAGTCAAATGTGTCTTCAGAAGACAATCAGTTACTTCCTCTTTATCCTATATTAGTCTCAGTGAAATACAGAGATGCTAAAGATGACTGTATGTGATTCTGACTCCTCATCAAAAGAGACTCTCTGTTCTCATCTGAGCTCAGCAGGAACACTTTAAAACAGATGAATCACTGCTTTAGGATGAAAATGTCTCCATTTTGGCTCATTCGTCCCAGTTCTGCCCATTCTCAGTGTGAAAGTCGTCACCAGGGCTGATGTTGAGTGAGAGCTGAGGATCGTTTTCAAACAGCAACTGTCTGTCTTTACATGGGTTTCATGTCTCCTCATGTCTGACTGAATCTAAATTATGTTGATCTTGCTTTTAGTTTAGTGCAGAAAAGAATGTTGAAAAGAGAAAAAAAAAAGTAATCAAAAAGAAAAAAAAAAAAACAGACCACCTATGATTCTGATAGTTAAGTTGAGACTGAAGTGTGTTTGTCCCCTCCAGAAGAACAAAGCTGTTTGTTGTCGTTTTAAACTTTTCACAGGCTGCTGCTACGGAAGCATATTGCTGCCACAGGAAAAAAAGAAAAGAAAAAAAAACCTCAAAATTTTGAGAAACCGAGTTATCTGAAAATTTTGTGATACCAAATCATTATGTTATAACGTGACACTGAATTAATCACTTCTATTTCATAGTATTTTATTATTTACCTGTAGACTTTTTGCTATTCCCCTCAATATCTAAGTTCCTTGCTGTAGTGTTTAGAGGGACATGAATGAGAGACGCACAGGCCTGTGTGTAGGAAAGATGAGTCTGTGAATGAATAAGTGTTATTGCTGCTGTTTGGCTGACAAATATCACCTTATAACATTATGATTTGGTATAACAAAATAATGAGAACACTCAGTAGCTCAAAATTTTGAGACTTTTTTTTTTTTTCCTTATCACTGTGGCAGCAATACGCTTCCATATGCTGTAGACAGGAGATTAAAAATAAATAAATGAATAAAAAAAACGTGCCGGACATTCGTCAAAGATGAACCGTTCTCTTTGTGTTTGAGTATTTTTTGGTTAATTTTTTCTGCTGTTAAATGCTGCAAAGTTCATGTCTGTTTGACATTCTGAGCATGTACTGACCAGAAAGAGAGTTCATGGGGAGGTTTGAGGAAAACGTTTCTCTAAGTAAAGAGATTTCTTATCTAAAATGAATGGCTCCATAATTGGAGGAACTTGAGGATGGTTTCTCTTCATGTCTCATTCTGTACAGCAGAGTCACACCAAGGGTCTTTGATGTTTGTGAAGAGTAAAAGGGGATTTCACTTACTAAGACAGAAGCCATCGCTGAAAAAAAAAAAAAAAAAAAAAAGAGAGATCAGAGTATAAAGAGCAAGGAATATACTCTTTCATGAGAGAGGGAGCTGCACACAGGCTTTGCTCCACTTGTCTCTTTCATTTTACTGGAGCCATAATCAACCAGCTCTTGAAAGTTTCTTTCAGTAATATAATGATCACAGTGAGAGGAAGGGACACCATGTGATCAGGGTGAACTGAAGTTCATTTCTGGAAAAGTAAAGTCTGGTAACTATATACAGTGTATCACAAAAGTGAGTACACCCCTCACATTTCTGCTGATATTTAAGTATATCTTTTCATGGGACAACACTGACAAAATGACACAATGAAAAGTCTGTGTGCTGCTTATATAACAGTGTAAATTTGATTGGAACTATCAGTGACCAGTATGAGAGAGTGTGAGAGCTGGACTACGAATTTGAACACACCTGCTCCCTATGCACACCTGAGACCTCGTAACACTAATGAGTCACATGACATTTTGGAGGGAAAATGACAAGCAGTGCTCAATTTGGACATTTAGGGGTGAAGTCTCTTAGCGGTGTACTCACTTTTGTTGCCAGGGGTTTAGCTATTAATTACTATATTTTGAGTTATTTTGAGGGACAAATAAATGTACACTGTTATATAAGCTGCACACAGAATAGTTTTCATTGTGTCAAAGTGTCATTTTGTCAGTGTTGTCCCATGAAAAGATATACTTAAATATCTGCAGAAATGTGAGGGGTGTACTCACTTTTGTGATACACTGTATGTGTGAAGAAACTTCCCACAACCTGCTGTGAGGCTGGGATAGGTCAAAATAACTGTAGTAAGTGTATAATACTTTAAGCTTCTTCTGGAGTTTTTTATGAAGTGAAACAAAGTCTCTGCTCGTCCCCTCAGGTCTCTGTTTGTCTCTCTCTCCTCTCTGGGGTTAAAGAGCAAAGAAAAAGCTTTTCTACTGTCTGTACAGAAGCAGAAGAATCAATCCAGCTTCTTCATTCAGCCTCTTTCCTGAAGGAGTCTGTTACTGAGGGACATTACAACTGAGTGAGTTCAGAGCTTAAAGCTGAGAGTCAAAGGAAAGATGTTTGTAGATCTGCTGCTACTTTTCTTTCTCTGTGTTTGTGCTGTTTGATTTACCTGTTTACTATAGAAACCATGAGGAACTGAGGAGCTTTTTTCACTGAATCAACTTTAGTGTCAGTAACTGGTTGTTGAGATCACACTGAGATAAGTGACTGTTTACATTTTAAACAGGAGATAAAAAGTCACATTCATTTTTTGTTATTTTTTTACCTGGTGGTTTTTAAATAATTTAGGTTTTGTTTTCTTGTGAACATAACTTGGTTTGTGTTTGACAACTTAGAGTTTAATCTTTGGATGTAGTGGTTGGTGTGTGTGATTCAGAGGAGTTGAGCAGCAGACTTGAAGGCTGAAAGGAACATTTGTTGTCATATTTAACAGAAAACAGAAAACAGAAATCCCTCTGATTAGTTCACAGGCCTAAAAGGAAAAAAAAACAACAAAAAAAAAAACTTGATGCTTTGCTTATCTCAGCTTTCCCCCTTTATTTTGCTTTCCACCAGTTAGAGGATTCGCTCATTTTTGCAACTGGTTTTGGTTACCAGAGCTTATTTGCAAAAATATGCAAAGTATCAAGGAGATAGTTGTTTATTTCTGTTGGTGAGACTCATCTCAAGCTGTAGCACAGCCACCTGCAACGAGCCAGAGTGGTCGCTCCTGTTGATTATGACTGTTATTAGTTGTAAATGACATCATGTTCCTCTGTGAGTTTTTATCTAGAAAATACAGGTTGAGTTTTATGAAGGCTGTGTCTGGTCATCTTGAGAATAGTGATTAATAACAAACACAGTCATTGGGAATTTAAAGTGAACAGGGGACTGAAGGCTGGTGCTGCTGTCTCTGCTAACATTAGTCACATTTAACGAACACTGATCACATACAGGCGCTCTGATTACATCATGCCTTTGAGTTCGAAACATCTCTTCTCTTCTGTCCCGCTCCACTCACAATTATTCAGATATGGAGCAGAAAATTGCTGCTCTGTTGATGCTTTGACTCATTTCCATGAGCAGAGACGTGGGAGTGGACTTTGGCCTCCTCACACTTCCATCATTTCTGCCTGTTCTGAATTTATTTCCATCATATGAGTTAAAATGACTGAGCATCATTTGGAGAGGAAGAGGAGGAGAAGTCACAGGAGGAAATTACAGGAGGGAAAACACTCAGAAATGAAATGCGAGTCCTCCAGGGGTCAGTCCTGTGGGAGACGTGAGATGTAAATCATATGAAAGATGAAGGTGAATGATGACATTTTTTATCACACTTTAAAAGAAGCAGAACTTCAAATGTCAGCTGAAGGAATGTTGCCAGATCTGCTCCTGTGTGTGGAGGGTCACAATGAAGAATGTCCCTTAAAATTAAGAGACTGGAGAATTACTTCAGATGCTACAGGCTCTAAAGACACAACATTTAACAAAAAAAGATTTAAATAAAGGAGGAAATTGTGCTGGAGAAAGGAGCATGTAGTTGATGGAGAGAAACTGACATGGACTGAGGAATGAGGAGTTAGTGAGGTTTCAGGAAATGAATCTGCCTCACATCTGTCTGACAAAAACACAATCAAGTCATGAAGTGTTGGAAAATTGAATAAAAGTACTGGAACCATCTTTGTGACCCAGTGTTTGCTCAGAGATTGAAAAACAGACGGATGCCAAAGTCATTTAATGAGTCGACAGTGAAACATTTTGTTCCCTCACAGGAATGAACATTTTTCTTTCTTTTGTTGGAAATAAAAAACAAAGAGCTGCAGCACAAAGCTGCAGGTGTAATGAGTTATTTAGCTCCTCATCAGATCCAGGACATTGTTCCTCAGAGAAATAATGTCCTTGGAGTCAAATCCTTTTTCTTTATCTCTCAAAGCAGAAATCAGTGACTTTATGAAAGAAGAGCAGACTGAACAGAGAGAAAGAGAGAATAAAAACACAGCTGATTGTAGTGAAAGTGATGAAGAACATGTGCTTTTATTTAACAAAGGCTCAGCATCTAAAGAGAAAAAGCTTTTCCTGAAGAAATCCTGTGGAGGAAATGTGGATCAAAGAAAAGGAGAGGAAGCTGGAGACAACAGGTTGAGAAAGGAAGATAAAGAGAGAGAACTGAGGATGAGAAAAGAAGAAAGAAAGCAAACAGACTGAAAAAGGAAACTTTAGAGGAACAAAGAGTTATTAGAGAGAAGATGGTGGTAGAACAAAACAACTGGTCTGTGCCCTTTGGGTTCGACACCCTGGCTGACTTTTCTTCTAGTAAAACAAAACATGAGTAACCTGGTGAAGACCATTTTTAACAATGACCACTTTGCAACAGGCTGTTATCAAGTTTGTTTCCAGTTGATAAACTAGAAATGAATCCCTGAGGGTTCTTGAGAAATTTTAATGAAATGTACAGATGTACTGATACTTTAATTTTCACTTGGTTCAGCTGACAACAGAATATCTTCCCTTGAAACTGAAGCTCTTGTAACATGTTTCATCTGCCCAAACTGAAATGAAATACAGCTGCAATGTTGATATTTTCTTTGCCCAAAACCAAGGTGACATTTTTTGCCAGCTGCACAGTATTGTTTTTTGCTGTAGTCCTGCTCAAAATAACCTAAAATCTGACATTATTGCTGTGATGGAGGAGGAAACTGTATCAATAATAGAGTTTATTCATCGTGTTTTGATTTGGCATTCTGCAGTTAACTTTGTAGGAGACATAGGTTTAGAATAAGGAGCACTGTGGGCTTGAGTGAGTGTGTGTGTATTGTAGGAGCTGGTGATTCATGTGGGAGTAGGTGGGTGCAAGTGTGTGTAGGTGTGTGCGTAAAGGTGTGCGCTCACCAGCAACACTGAGGAGAGAGTGAGGTCGGGTACAGCTGAAACTTTTGTTGACCGCTGCTCATTCATCCATCACCTCTTTTCTCTGTTTAACCTGCTGGTTCATCATTTGCCTCTCATCCATCCCCACTGTGCTGTGACAGCTCTGTGCTGCTTGTTTTAATAAATACACATTTAGCAAATCTGGATCACAGCTCATTTGTTTTCACAAGGTTTTAAGCGCGTCACAAAATCTATGCACAATCTTTTACTCTCTGTGACTATAGGTTTGTTTTGTGGAAGCTGCGACAAAGTTATTACTTTCATTTGAAATTCATGTGATTCTGTGACAAATGTAGCCTTGGTGCCTACACTTGCAAAACAAAGCATGATGGGAGCAGTAAAAAGTGTCTGCAGGTGTTGGTGAACAGGAATCATACATTTTTCAAGTCTCAGGAGTTCATCTCTCTTCCTCTGACAACTTTGTTTCTGTACATGATCCTTTTTGTACTCTGAGCTGACAAAGACAGACTCTTCTATCCATGGCTGAGTGAAAACTGTAGCTGTGGCACATTGGATGAATAGTTTTCTGATTTCTTTGTTTTATTCCTGCTATCCCTGCACCTTACTAATTATTCACAACACAAATATTTACATACATTGACAGTAGACATCAATTTTGACATCAACATTATATTTTAAATACTGTTTACAGCAGTAACTATGATAATTATCCACTTTGGACACACACTCTGCATTAATCACTCCTCACATCATCTTGACCCTGAGTTTGTTGTTCAGGTAACTTTTTCGGCTCACCTCAGCGTATTGAAAATCTTAATCTCTGACTCATCAAGCATTCATGAAAAACGAATTGGTGACTGTGCTTGTTGACAGAATCTGAAATCAGACTGTGTGTGTGATTGAATGGATGTTAGCATGCAGAGTTCAGCACTTTGACAGAGGGGCTAGAGAAGTGTAGACCACTTGTGTAGTGTTGTGCTGGAGCTGCACTACTGCTGTGGTTGAATTTGACCCATCAAACCAAAGCTTGTGGAGTGACTGTAGCTGTTTTCTTCTCATAGATTTTAATGTACTTTTTTGGGGTGTGTGATGAGGACAGAGAGAAAACAAACACATTCTTGGAGCTTCCTTTTTCTGTCTTCTCCTTTCTCTGCATGCATTAAACAGCTTCAAAGGAAATGTTCCACAGACACAGTTGTCACAGTTTGCTAACAAGATATAAGAGGCAAAGATGCTCTTCTCTCTGAGACATTTCATTCCCTTTGTTGTGAATTTTTCTTGACAAAGCCTCGCCTAATTCATCCGTCCTGAAAACAACTACAACAGCTTTATTTTTGACGTTTCTTTGTGGATGCAAATTGAATTCAGAACATTGACTCAGAGCATTCTGCAGCGTTGATTCTGGTCTGCTTTGTGATGGATCCAGATTGAACCGGCTTATTTCACTGGGATGAAATTCTTCTTTAACAAAACAGGGTTAGCCCAGGAGATCCAGGTTATGATCTTTTGTTGCCAAGACGAGCGTTGCAGCCTTGAACTCAACTAAATGCACACACAGGGACAACAAAGCTTCTTCCTGTCTTCTGTCAGCTGCTCTCTAGTGTCCTGTCAGTGTCTCCTCTCCACCTCACTCTCCAAACAGAGACCACACACGGACTGACCTCCATGATCTGACCCTTAAAACCAGGAAAAAACTTATAATAATAATAATAAAAAAAAAAAAAAATAATAATAATAATAATAATAATAATAATAATAACTATTTATATAGAACTTTTCAAAACAATGTTACAAAGTGCTTCACAGAAATTAAAAACTTTTAAAAAATTAAAAAAAAATACAGCAAGTATATGAAAATATATAAGAGACTAAAAACCACCACCAAAAAGGGGAAGAAAAAACCTTGTAAAAATAAAAATCAACAACACTTTTAAAACAAGGAAAGACAGAGGATTTCAGACCCTGCCTGTGATACTGTCAAAGGAAAAAATAAAAACAGGATAAGATGTTTAAAACATGCTGAGCCAAAATATCCACATGAAAAGCACATTGATAAAAATGTGTTTTTAAAAGAGATGTAAAAGAAAATCCTCACAATCACATCTGATTTCCTTGTATGTATACCTTGAGTGAGATACTTAAGGTCATTTTTTTGTTCTCTGGTCTTATCAATCAATGCATTATAAACCACATTTGCATGAATTGTTCACTTTGTTTGTTGCATCTTTTAATGATGCATTTCTTATCATTGCTGCATAATCAGTTTATTTATCCCCTTGCCCACTGTTTTTCTTTATCTCTTAATTTCTTCTCCCACCTGCTTCTGTAGTCCTCTTCTCAGTCCTTTTCATAGGTAAAGGTCAAAGTGTTCCCAAGCTTCAGATGTCTAACTAGCTTTCTACTAGCTGTAAACTCCACCTCTTTACTGTGAGCGCACACTGATCCAGACTGAAAACCCTGGATTGACTCAGCGAGTTGGTATCCAGCTTCGTAGAACAGATGATCCAGACTGCCAATGTCTCGTTAAGTCAATCTGGGGTGCGGAAAGAGATCCAGGATGAGTTAATTCAGCTTCGTACTACAGGCCCCAGGATGAGTTCAGCTTTAATAGATCACCATAGGAACAGATCGTTGTTTGGTCGTTACTCTTGCGTGAGTCAGTTTGTCTCTGTGAACAACACTGAGCTTCTGTTTTGTTCTAGATTCAGGATTTTTCTGTGAGAGAAGCAGGATAAAAAAAACAGTCAGTGATAAATTAAACAAATATCCTCTATTTATTTCATACAAAGCTCTCAGATGAAGTGACTCAGGATGCAGATCAGAGCTCTGATCTGAGCGGAGCCTCAATCTGCTGGATTATTGTCCTGACATCACTTTGATAGTGACAGCAGCTCAGACACTAAGTGTGGCTCATTGTCTGGACTGAGGAAGTGGAGCAGCTCAGATGTTGTGATGTCATCAAAGGTCACTGATGGTCGTCCACTAAAACATTATACAACACTAAGAATATGAAAAGCTCCCATCCTTCTTTTAGGGAACTTTACTTTGTTCTTCAGTGTGAGCAGTTTGAGTCCTGTAGTGAAGAGTTTGTTAAACTGAAGTTTTTATTCACAGCAAACATTTCTAGATTAATGCTCTGCTGCAGGTTTTCAATCTTTCCACATCCACAGCTGAGAGAGGAGAGCAGGGTTCAGATATTACGTCAGGTGTTGGCTGTTCTGAGTGGAGATGATTCATATTTACAGTGTAAATCACTCTTTTGGGATCATTTCAAAGTCAGAAATGTTGTTATTGATCTAAACATATTTTTCTCTGTGGTGTTAAATCAGCCACGGTTCATTAGATCATGTTAAAGTGATTTCAGTGTAAAGTTGTAGCTTTAAGAGCAGATGAAGTGTGAAAGGAAACTCTAAAGAGAGAACAGAAGACTGGATTATGAACTAGCTCCTCATGTTTTCCTCCCTGATACTAATTGGTTTTTATCTGAGTTGATTTAAGATCCAGATGTGTCACAGCAGGATAATAATGTGATGATAATGACTTCAGATTTTTCATCAGTCTGTTCTCCTTCAGACTTGATTAAATGCTCTGACTCACAGTCTGAGTCCATGTTAGAGACGTTTAGATCATGAACCTGTCACTGCAGTTAAAGACCAAATCTGCTTTATCACAGTGATCAACGTAATACTTTAGGTTTTACTCACCAGGAAACTCTTCTTTTTCTTTGAATGACATCATCACAGACTTTTACCATCTCAGTTTTGTAATCACATAAATCATTTTCCTGTTTCCACAGAGTGTTTTTATGTTTGTTTTGAATCATTTATTCAGATGTTTGGATGAATAAATGATTCTGAGGCTCTGATATCCAGACTGTCAGATCTCTGGATTGAGAATTAGAGAAACAGCCTGAATTATTCTGAGGCTTTTTGCTTTTTGAAGAAGATTGTTTCCTCTGTGTTCAGTTATTAGCAGAAAGACTTTGTGTTTCTCTGATCTGATCTTCAAACTGAATTATTCTGTCAGAGTTTTAGTGCTTCAAATTTCTTAAGATCTTTATATCTTATTATATTTTAGACCTCAAGTCTAAGACAAATCTTTACAACTGCCTTTAAGGTCGAAGTGGATTATATCTGAGTGCACACACACACACACACACACACACACAGAGCTACAAACTTAACTGTCAGTAAGTGTTTGTGTTTTTTGAGTAACTGATTGATTTCTAAGAGAAAGTTCATAGTTTTTGTCCATGTTCAGCTCCCTTTAAGAGACCGAGCTGGAACCAAAACTGAACCTGGATTTGTTTTATGTTACATCATGAAACGGTGTCAGTCAGAAAAAGATGACAGAGGTTTGTAAAAGATGTAAACTTCTATGGTCCAGGTTATTTTTCAAGAAGCAAATGTTAAATGTGAGTCAGCAGCTCTGTCTGATGATGTTTCTTCTCTGTTTTCAGTCTCCACTCGTCCTTTTCACGTCTCTAAGGAGAGCTGCTTTCTGAGGGAACAAATGGTTTTTAGATGAGGAAACAAATAGAATCACTCATCACAGTCAAGAGAACATGACTTCAGGGCAAAACAGATTCAAACAACACAAACAAGTCATTCAACATTTGATTAAAGGAGACATTGATCAGACTCTGATGGAAAGGTCTCATTTGTCTTCACCATGATTTCATGGAGTTCCTCACCTCAAAACTCAAACACAATCACCATGTGGAGTTGATCTGAGCCTGTTCTTCATGACATTTGACTGTTTGACTGAACCTTAGAGTCACAGAGCAGACGTCGACCTTTTCATGTCAAATCCCTCAACAGTAGCAGCATCTAAACTCTATCAGGACGTGTTTCATAGTGTCTGAAACTGTTGATTTGTGAAGGAATGTGACTGAAGTGAGGTGAACATGAGGCGTCTCATCCTGTGGTTAATCTCAGCGCTTTGATCTGATCTGCTCAGAGGAATAAACTCTGATGGTATGAACAAAGAAACGAGTCCAAACACCTGTTTCACAATCACTCTTTATGTTTTCATCACTGCTGTAATGAGAAATCACAGAGTATCTATATTATTACTACGACTACCAATATTTGTCACCTCTGTAAACATCTTATAAAATGTCTACAAGTCAAAAACTAGTATTTACTCTTAATTAAGTAGTCTCCTCTTTGGTGTCTACTTCACTCTCGACTCACATCCGAGTCACAAAAGGACCAGTGATGATTTAATGCACCCACAGGTGCTCATAATGAGAGCTTATTATACTGCACACACCCACACACAGCTTCACAAAGCTTTAAACCAGAGCTTGATTCATCCACTTTGTAAATGTGCTTCTGATAACATGTTAATATGTTTATGTCACTGACTGTAAACTGTAGTCGTGGAGACTGAGAGTCTTTGGTATCAATAGAAACATAAATATTTGATTATTAGATTCATCATTCTGCTGTCAGTGCTCTGCACATGAGGAAAATCTCCATCATTAGATTTTAACACATTAGAGTTTAAAATGAGCTTTCAGACGACAGTCACGCTTTACCTTAAGTCTTTTTTTCTTTTTCTTTCTGATGTAATGATAAAGAAATCCTCTCTTTAATAACAGGGCTGACCCCCCTCCCTCACTCCCCCTCCCTCTTCCATGTGTGATGCTGTGTAACCTTGAATGCTGCAGCAGAAGCTGTTTTCCTATTCACAGTGTGTTTTCTGCAGTCATGTCTGTCACATTTCATTTCCCTCTAGAACAGAAAATAGCAGCTGACACACACAGCTTGTGTGTGTGTGTGTGTGTGTGTGTGTGTGTGTGTGTGTGTGTGTGTGTGTGTGACTGAGAGTGTGTGTCCCCCTTAGTGCAGCTCACTCTCACACTATTTACATGATCGTTAACCCTGAAACATTTTTATTTTAGTCTCAGAATATGACTTCATGGTCTTTGGAAACATCAGAAGCTTTGAGCTGAATCTGTAACTTTACTGGACTGAAGCTCTAAATGTGAGGGTTTGACTATAAACTGTGTTAAACTAAATTAAAGTCTTTGTGTCTGAGGTGAAGAGAAGGTTGTGTCAGACATCGTAAAACAGCAGAGCCAAGCCAAGTTCATGGTAATAAAATACCCATCAGCCCCTGTCATAAGCTGCTGTGGTTCATTACCTGGAGAAGCAAAGGAGAGTGTGTCTGCTGTCCTGAGCTCCACACTCTGACAATGAGCTCAACAAAACAGCCCCCACAGTTTGACTGGGATCAGTGTTGATGCAGAACATCTTTTCTTATCTTAACCTCTCTTATCCTTTTTTTTAACAACAAGTGAGCTGATCATCAACTCTCAGCATCAGTTATCAGATTAAAATAACATCATGGTGATCAGGTTATTCAGTGACCTGCATTAAAAGTCTCTAAAAGACCAAACACTGAAGTGAGTGACTTGAATGTTGTTGTCTGTGATATTTGCAGATGCTGCAGTAGAATAACTCTG